>JAYJMF010000034.1:1653370-1663438 GCA_036873715.1 Salvia sclarea | reverse complement strand
AGTGGTGTTTTTGTGTGTAAAATGGTGGGCTCCACTAAGTTGACTAATTTTTTGAAGGCAAAATTCTTACATTTTTTAGTATGTATCATTACTAATGAGATAAATTAAAAAGGAAATTGTGCCAATACTAGTGGGACGAGATGAGTACTTTGCATGGTATCTTCTGAGAAAAGATTCCGAATGATATAGGAACACAAAGATTCAACATAGTGAGTTGCAGGCTGCACATATGTACACACAAGTACTATAAAATTGTTTTTTTATTTTTTTTAAATATAATCTGACCTCACGATTGACAGATAGCTCAAATATTTAAATAACTATCAATAGACTAATTCTATGCCTCTCAAGTTTCAACTTATAAGAAAATTACACACTCCTTCGAATGTTTAACAACCCAAAGAGCTGATGTTAAGTGAGTTACTATCGATTACAGTGGATGTTAATTGGATGGTATGTTGATAATATCAAGTTGGCAACATTCAATATTTTAGAGTTTGCTTTTAAGCTGAACTTAACTCGATAAGTAATTGTAATCTTTCTCTTCTCGATCCTTTACGTTTTTATATTTTTTTGTTACTCTAATATTAATGGAATAGTGTAGTTGGATCAAGTTTCCAGTAATTGAAAATTAATGGAATTACTGCATGAAAGTAGTGGATAATTTTAGGAACATGATATGCACTAACATTTCCACACATATCCGAGTTGCAGTTTTCGAGAGTAGTTTGTTCCTGTTATAAGTGGATCTTGTTGACCACGAAATACACATCTATAAAAGCAGCAAGATAAATTGTTCATGCGTAACGAATTGGAGGATTTTTATCGCAGAAAAATCTTACATCCACATTAATTTATCCTGGAGGCACATTTACGTTAGGCCGACCTAACATTAGGCTCAGCCCAAATAATATATAAATAATGAGACCGGCAACAAAATGGGGGGAGAAACAATAAATGGCTCCGCCTTCGACTTCGATAATTAATATATAGATAATGAGACATGCAACAACTATGCTTTTACGACTCGCTCCGGGTTTGCCTTCGGCTCTCTCTCGCTTGATTCATGGCTTAGAATATGAGCGGCAAGCAATTGGTCTAACGTTACGCCGGCCTAACATAAATATTTGTCTTTATCCTGACAGCATCTTCAACCTTATTTTAACCGAGAAGGTGTTACAATCAATCTATAAACATCTACCACACTATAACACATATAACACACTCCACTTTAAAAAATATATAGTTTTAAATATTAACAAAGTAATGTATCAACGTTGACTTAGCTAATTTACAGTGCGTGTCATATAATATAATTATATAATAATACAAATTCAACAGCAAAACTTACATGACACATTCAAACCTGTCTCATTAAACTCACTTACAATTTCCATGATACAGGATACAACTATGAGATAATACATAATCTGGAAAATCATCCTTTATCTTATTAAACTGTTTTTCAAGATGGAAAAAAAAGTCCAATAAATATTGCCTACAAAGTGTCCATTGCTACGCGCACGTGCATGTGCTCGGTCTCGAACTCGGGTCGTAGGATTTGGTTTTTAGCCTTCGAAGGCTAATAAAATCCCACTAGGGTGCACCAGTGGAGCGCATTTGATTTCTCTTCTATGATGGAAAATCATTTATAAATAGTTTAACACTTTTTTGTTGTTCCTATGTGGGATGGCACTTCACATACAAAATGTGAATTCCAAATGTATCATTTAATTCCATTAATAATTGCCATAATTAATTATGGTATTAATTAAGCTATTTTCCCAACAAATTTAAGCATATTTCTTTCTGTCGGTGTCATGATTTTGAATTTTGAATCATCATAGTTAAAGAGTTACTATACAATTGAAGAGTTAAATATCATACATCGATTAAACAATTATTGAGGAGCAAACATTTTACACACGTAAAGAAAGAAAAAGTAAAAGCAACCCTTTGAGTCTCGTAATTGGGCAATGATTGTAGTTCATTTAAAAACAGGGGAAAAACTAAACTTTTAATGTAGATGTTTAATTTAAAATAAATAAATATATCACCTCATAAAATTAATATGTTCACCAAATTATGATTGAACATATTTTTACTGGAAAACTATATTATGCAAATTAAAGAATATGATGGGGAACTCAAGAAGAGCACAAGACTCCAAACATATACATAGAGACAAATATTAAATGGGTATAAGTTGCAGTTTGTTCATACAGTGTGTGTGTGTATATATATAATGTTTTGGATTTTCTACGTGGAATCTGTTTGGGTACGATCCTATTTCTATTCCAATTATAACTTTGCTTTGTCATGTCACTTCTTTCCCTTTTTTCCTTCTTAAAAAAAAAAAAAAAAAAAAAAAAAAAAAAAAAAAAAAAAAAAAAAAAAACATCATTCATCAGCACGGCCACGGATAGATTATAGATACCTATACCACCATTCCATATTTGAATGACTAAGAAAATTTTAATTTATCTCACTTAAATGGGATGAGGTACGATGTATCACAGTTGGTGTTCCAATTTATGTACAATTTTCATTATTCTTTTAAATATTTTTCGTCAATTTCAATTTTATATGTTTTAGTTTAATTATATGGAGTAATTATTAACAAGGGTTCGTTGTATTTAGTTAGGATGTGTAATTATTTTTTATTATTTAATTTCACTTTTAGTGGTTCATAATTCACTTTTAGGGTTGATAAATCCAAAGTTAGGTTATGTAAATTTTTTTAATTTAATTTTTTAAAATAAAAATTTAATATTATTCATAATATTATAATAAAAAAAATTATATTAAAATATATTTTTAAAATAAGAGATACTATAGGTATAGAACACGGTAGTACATAGTATAAAATTGTTGTACACTGAATCTTATACCCACATAAATATCGTGATAATTGTAATGAGGTTCTATTCAAGCTAAGTCCAACTTGAGACGTCAAATCTCACGGCAACCTTGTAATTTAAGCAAAGGGCCTCCTGATTATATATTTCAATTTTTGTATCTTTTTAAATGGGTTATTACATTTAAATACACCAATTTTGATCAAATTTAGATTTGCACATAACTTTTAAAATTAGCCTATAAATACACAATCTTTAATATCGTTTTGATTTTTTAACATCAGCATGTTTTCCGATGTAA
Organism: Salvia sclarea; assembly: GCA_036873715.1. Classification (NCBI taxonomy): domain Eukaryota; kingdom Viridiplantae; phylum Streptophyta; class Magnoliopsida; order Lamiales; family Lamiaceae; genus Salvia; species Salvia sclarea. Next base: position 1,660,279 of record JAYJMF010000034.1, on the reverse strand, counting down.
TAGAAAGTCGATTTTTATGTTTATTTTTTAACAAAACGACTACATTTTGTAAATTTCGGCATTCATAGTGTCATTTCGTTCTCCAACTCAGCTTTAACTTCACCTAAAAATAGACTCGTGTTAAAAATCACAATGATACTAAAAGTTGTATATTTACATACCGATTTTAAGAGTCATGTGCAAAATGCAAATTTGGTTGCGCAAGAACCCCATTTAAAAATAATATAAAATATTGAAATATAGAATCACGAGGCCCTTTGCTTAAATTACAAGGAGGCTGTGAGATTTTGGCACAATATTTTTACAATAATCCGCATAATTCTTCAAAGGATTTAAAAAAAAAAAAAAAAAAAAAGGAAGAAGAAGAAGAAGTTACCCCGCATAATATTCATGATAAATGTATGCTATGATCAGTTTCCTCAATTTAGTACCTCTAAACAAGAAAAGGTATTTAGTTTAAATGATGTCGTTAATGATTTTAATCCACATTTCCTGTAATGAGTTCATATATATACTAGACAATGTAACAAATTGTATTGTTTTATTAAATTTTGAAAAAATTTCAGTCACAAACTATCCTGTTTTGTTAATTACTATAATCAATGATGAGTGTAAAATGATAATGACATTAAGTATATATGAATGTACATGAAACAAGGAAAATAGTGCTCCAAGTCAGCTCACGTTATTGATTTTAATGTAATTATCCTATGGATTCCAGCGAAGAAATGCTAAAAAAAATACTTTGACAAATTCAGACCATCTTTTCTTTTCTGTTAAAGTTGGATTGCATCTTTCATTTACTAATACTAATACAAATCAAAAGTAAAATTATTTTCTTTCATTTACTAATAATACTAATACAAATCAAAAGTTGGTGACTTTCACTATTAGATTCACCAATAATGAAGAAAATAAAATAAAACAAAACAGCATCCTCACCAACTCACACACAAATACAAACAAGTTTATAAGTAAGTCTCACAGAAAGCATGTTTTGAGAAACTCGAACTGAAAGCATGGCATTTCTAGCAACCACCCCAATCTATGAAAGCTCTTCCCTCACAAGATACTGCTTCAAACCCAAAACCCACCACCCCACCACCAAAATATGTTGTGCTGCAAAAACATCATCATCAATGGAGACGCAAGTTTCCCCGACCTTCAAATTCAAAGAGTACATGGAAACGAAGGCGAAGAAGGTGAACAGAGCCCTAGACGACGCCGTCCCTCTCCAGAACCCCATGAAGATCCACGAGGCCATGCGGTACTCCCTCCTGGCGGGGGGCAAGCGCGTGCGGCCTGTCCTCTGCCTGGCCTCGTGCGAGCTGGTTGGGGGTGACGAGGCGGCCGCGGTCCCAATGGCATGCGCCCTGGAGATGGTCCACACGATGTCGCTCATCCACGACGACCTCCCCTGCATGGACAACGACGACCTCAGGAGGGGCCGCCCCACGTGCCACAAGGCCTTCGGGGAGGAGAGCGCCGTGCTGGCAGGGGACGCGCTCCTGGCCCTGGCCTTCGAGCACGTGGCAGCCAAGACGCGGGGTGTGGGTCCCCAGAGGGTGGTCCAGGCCATAGTGGAGCTGGGGGCCGCGGTGGGGTCGGAGGGGCTGGTGGCGGGCCAGATAGTGGACCTGTCAAGCGAGGGGAAGCACATCAGCCTGGATGAGCTGGAGTTTATCCACGTGCACAAGACCGCCAAGCTGCTGGAGGCGGCCGTCGTGTGCGGGGCCATCATGGGTGGGGGTGACGCCCCGGCCATCGAGGCCCTCAGGAAGTACGCCAGGTGCGTGGGGCTGCTCTTTCAGGTCGTCGATGACATATTGGACCTCACCAAGTCGTCGTCGGAGCTCGGGAAGACGGCGGGAAAGGACTTGGCCACAGATAAGGCCACCTACCCAAGGCTCATGGGCCTCCGCAAGGCCAACGAATTCACCGCCCACCTCGCCGCCAAGGCCGTCCAAGAGCTCGCCTTTTTCGATCCTTCGAGGACGGCGCCGCTCTATCACTTCGCTCAATACATTGCTTCCCGCCAGAATTGATCATCGAAACCTCCTAACAACAAAACATGCTTCCTTGTATTGGGTAATTTCAGCTATATGGAAAGAATAATATTGAAATAGATTTTCGAATAGGAAGTAATAAAACAGTATATTATCCTATCTCCTATTTTTGTATGCTTGACTATTGAGGAGGTGACTTACTATGATTTATGTCTTTAGAGATATTAGTATCCTTGAATGTTGCTCACGATTATTTAACTGTTGTACAATATAATAACTAATCAATTATGACAGACAGAGCAACACACAGTTTACATCCTCCAAATCGTATATATAATCAAAAAGGTCAACTTAAGCTTTTTCACCCGTGTCCCTCTATAGAGTCCTAGCAGCTAATTTAGAAACAAGCATTCACTTCAATTCAAATCCTATATATGTTGGACTTTGAAATCATCTCATATGATGTTTCACTACTATAAACCAAGGCATATAACATTACACCAGCAATACGTATTTGAACAAACGCTGCTCACTGCATTCCTTGAATCCGGTCAAGGAAACCTTTTCACATAGTATTAGGAGGCAATGCACATCAAAATAATTTCAATATCAACACTGCGAGATGGAGAATTAGATACATTTTGATTTATTATAAAGGTCAAAAAGCTATAGCTAGTTGATCTTGATGAGCTAGTGTGGAAGATAAATCAACCTTCAACTTTTGGTCGCCAGCCCTCAATAACATCTTCTACTAGAGCTCGGGTTTTAATGAACGAGTCCCTCGAGAATATAGTCTGCGAATGAGAATTGAAGCCAAATAAGTTGAGAACATCGCATGCAACATCAACATGTAACACCAAACTAAATTTCATATGAACTTGATGAAAGCATATAACATGTGTGTATGAAAAACCAGATAAAGATATTCTCAGATTACTAAAATCTATTAAAATCCCATCCTACAGTGAAGAAAATACACAAGTTCCCATATCATATGTTAACTATCATAGAGGTTATCAGTCTAGAATCAGAGCTACTTTTTTCACATATTTTACAGCAGAAAGTTAATAATCAAAGTACTTTTGGATGATTAAGGTAAAGAAATTTGCAATGACTGTTCAAGAAAGTATTTCTATCCGGTATCCATTTGGAGAACTATACAAAATTAAATTAATCAAATGTAGGTTAAAGGTGTAATTGGATTGGTTTACACCCAGATAACAAAGATACATCAGGAACAGCCAAATCATAAAAGAATAGCATGGTTTACATAATTTCAGAGGAAATATGGCAATATAGATTAATAATTTAAAGCAATATATAAGCTTGTGTCATCACAAGTACTACATGAGATGCTGGAAATAAGAACTTCTGATGCACTTTTATTAAACATACCTTCATGTATGACTCGACGTATGTAAGCGAGTCTGGAATGGACCACTTCTTAAAGTGTCCCAACGCAATTTCTAGATGATAGAGCTTAGGAGCAAGAGACAAATCCGCAGCAGATATCACTTCCCCATTAATAAACGGGCCCTAAATGAGGAAGGTTCAAACCAAAGAATGTTACAAATAAGATTTGGCAAACATGTCACCATGAATTAAGTTTCGTAGTTGCCATTTGTCACAGTAATTGGGTCTTACTGACAGGTTTATGTAGAACTGTTCAGAGAGCCAAAAATTATGAAGCTGACAAGTTTAGCCAATCTTAAAACTTTTATTAACTGTTAGACCAAATGAGCAAATTGGAATTTGATATTTGTCACGTTGTTCTTTCTCTCACCTGAATCATGTTCTAGAGAATCTATTTATTAGACACATAGAAGACTTCAGGAACAACTACCCGAGCAAGGCATTGACATGGTGCCCTGTTCACCCTCAGAGGCCCCTCCTATATCAAAAGTTCCTTGAGGATTTGCCATCATGACAGTTACTGGTAATCTGGTATATATACTAAATTTTAACAACAAGTAGTCCTAATTCAGTGATACTGAAAATAAGGTTAGAATCCTCACATTTTTCTCAAGATAACTGTTGAAATCAGTCAGCTGATCAAGTAATGCCTGCTCTGTTCCATCACTGGGGTCTTTGCTTTTAAGAAATCCAATAAACGTGGAGAAGATCTTTGAACCACTACAAACAATTGATGGAAGTGTATTAAAAAGGCTGTGACAGTTGAACTAACCATAAGATCCCACAATATGTTAGAAACTATAGGCAAGAGGTACAAGTTTCAGCTTAAGTAAAACTAACACTAGGTCTATTTAATACTATAATGCAAAAAAAAAAAAAAAAAAAAAAAAAAAAAAAAAAGCTTGACAACAAGGCAGACAAAAACTGTACTATTTATTGAAATAGACAACAAGATTCAGGGGTGCAAAGAACATTTCAATATAACCTTAAGTTAGGAGAAAGACAGACTGCAATGTGCCCAAAGATATATAGGGAAGGCACTGACAGAAGGTCAATAAGTAGTAGCGACCATTTTGAGAAAAACCATTAGATTAAAGAAATGCATTTCAATATTCAAGCATGTGATAAGTTATCCAGATAGCCACCAAAGAACATAGAGGAATACTCAGAATCATATAAACCATCGCCTTGCTTATCAAGAGTCAACTAAGACAAGTTTTTATTAGGGAAAACAGTATTCAGTATTCACACCCCAGAAAATTAATTTCCACACTCCATTATTTTCCCTCAAAACAGTTCTCCAGAATGTCAACTGGTTTTAAGAAATCATCATTTTACATCTACCGCAAGTAAATACAACGAGAAACTACACTATTTTTTAGCAAAATAGCACCAGATATGGATCACCTAAAATGCTCGATTTGAATGTAGTTCAAGAAGCCTGTCTAGATAATATTTAATTATAGTCAGAGAGAGAAACTTCAACCATACTCTGAAACTTCCCCAAAAAGGTTCCAGCAACCAGCTTAAACTTTAACATCTTCACAAGAAGTAATGACAACACGACAGTAACAATTGTCTCAGATATTCAAATCCACAGACACGTTATGAATATAACAATGATAACAATGAACAGAAAGAAATTTATCACAAATGTGTTCGTACACTGCAGCTTTCTCAGGCGGAGTAGCAAGAGGCGGTTCAGGGAACTTTTCTTCCAACGCTTGCGTAATAACATCGGAATCTGGAGTCCACTTCTCATCAAGCTTTATCAGGGGAACTTTACCTTCTGGATTAATGTTTAGGAACCTATGTAATACCCAAAACAAGATACATATTCATAAAAAACAGCACAAATGAGCACGAAATAGAAACAATGAGTATGGCCATTACCAGTCGGGTTTGTTCCTCAAATCAACCAACTTCAAGTCATAAGGAAGGTTTTTCTCCTCCAATGTAAGCAAAACCCTTTGCGTGAATGGACCTATGGATGAGTTTAGCATTATTTCACAACTCCTCAACATGGGCGGAAGCATATTTAAGAAGATGATTTTTGTTGAAAAAATCAACAATTAGCTACTCACGAGATGAAAACAAATCCATAAGCCGTTTACTTTTGAGTAATAAGCTAGATTGATAAAACATAGGATTGAGTATTTGAAGGATAAGATTGTATAACTAGTTCCAAATTGAGCAATCCATCATTTATCCATCAAAATAAACACTGGATTAGCTTGAATTATATTTATCAATCCATCATGCAAAGTAAACGCCACCTAAGAATACTACATGAGTCCTACTAACATACATTATATCTTATTGACATGACATCGAATACCAAATACGAATTCCGGCTCATCGTTTCTCCCTCCTAACAGATAGTAAAAAAAAATGTGATCGGAGAATATATTAACTCACAGTCTCCGAGCTTAGTGGGAGTAGTGAGAGATTCTTTGGCGCAGACTTGGAGTGGTTCCGATGCTTTGGAGTATATTTTTGCAGCGTGATTTTTGGGTCGTCGGCGCGTGGGTATCGGAGTGGTGAGAAATGTCCGGCGGGGTGGAGGGCTCAAAGAAAGGTGTTTGATGGTGGCGGAGATAGCCGTCGCCGACGGTGAGATTCTCGCTGTCGACATTTATCCTCTTTCTTTCTTATGTAGGAAACTGAAAGCTCTGGAGCTCCTGCGCCTTTTGTGGTTGTTAGAATTTTTATTTAAACAAAATTTTAAAAGCTCTCGAGTTTATTTTATTTTATTTTCAACCTAACCGGAGGCCAAAAGTAGGGGTACCGAAAATCGGGCGTTCGAGTACCAAACCGTTTAAACACCCCTAATTCAACTGTATAGACTATAGTGTAGGTGTCAAATTATCATATTCACAATTTCAGTGGTGAACTTCAACCAATTCAACTTGATTCCATTTTTTAATAAAATATTGATCTCATCTAGGCCAAGCAATAAGATGATTTTTAGATTTAATTTCATTATTTTGTCTAATTATCTTGACACTTAATCACTGTCACCGCTCTGGATAATCTAAGGTCGTGTCCTTTTTTTACAATAATATTAAAATTTCATATACACCATCCATGATTTTTTTGCCATTTATTTTTAAATATAATATTTATTAATTTCTCTCTTCTCTACCTACACAATTTATTATTTATTTTATTTTCATCACTTTACCACTTCATCAATAATTTTTTTACCATCCAATTTTTTAAAAAAATATTCATTTATCTCTTTTCCACTTATACAATCTACACTTTATTTAAATTTTAATCTAAACTATTATCATTTTATATGTATTTAAATTATTTTTTACTTAAAATTATTTTTTACAGTTAAAGAAATATATTGAGATAATTTACACTTTAAATTTTGTATTTTCAATTAAATGTAGCCACTTTTACTCAATGAACCCAAATAAGTGAATTCAACATTAGACTCATAATTAAAACACATATATCAATCACTCAAAATAAAATGCAA
>JAYJMF010000034.1:1642244-1653152 GCA_036873715.1 Salvia sclarea | reverse complement strand
ACTGAAAATGTCGTGTATAAGGAGGTTTTCAATAATGTCTAATACAATTGGATTTTAATGGTTGTGTATTTAATTGTGTATATTGTATTGGAAAGTTATTATTATTATTATTATTATTATTATTATTATTATTATTATTATTATTATTATTATTATTGTTGTTGTATGAAAAGTCCGAGTGATCTCATCCCGTGCATCGCACGGGTAGAACGCTAGTTAGATATAATAAAGAGGTGTTTGAATCCTCAACCTCTCACTCATAACTAGGAGGTCGTGCAGTTTAAATGTCAGCGCGAGACACATATAATTCTTGTTTTGGACCTCTCCTATTGGTCATTATTTATTTTAATATAATGTGTACTCAACAAATGTAACAAAATGAATCATCCTATGCAAAATCGATTTCCCAAAACTTGCCACTTTGGCCATAGAAAATACACAAAATCCCCGTATTAATGAATTTGCAGAAGTAGTTACCGTCTGATTAAATAAAATGAATGGCCTTAGCTAAAAAAAGAAATGAGAAGAAAATTGCAATTAATCAGTTTGAGCCCCAATTCTGCAGTTAATCACCATGGACTCCACCCTAATTGAACCTCTCAATAACAAGAGTTCGGCTTCGAAGCTCCCAATCAAACGCAAAACCCCCGACCCTCATCCGCCGCCCTTCAAATTCCACCGGATATGGACCGAACCCGACGAGATCCGATTCCTGCAGGGCCTATTGGACTGCTCCTCACACAATTTAGCGTTCCCGCGGGACTTGGGGATCTTCTACGCCCGCTTCTCCGACACCATGTCTCAGCCCTACACCAAATCGCAGCTCTCCGAGAAGCTCCGTAGGCTCCGGAAGAAGTTTCGGGTCATCTCGACCCGCCTCTCCAAGGGCATGGACCGATCGCAGTTGTCGTTGCATGATCGCGCGCTATACGACCTCTCCAAGCGTCTCTGGCACCCCGAATTCGCCGCTTCCTCGCCCTTCAGTGGCGCCAGGAATGTGGGCTTCAATCATTCTAACAATGCCGTCGCCGTTGACGACGGTGATGGGAAATTGAAAAAATCGAGTCTTGTTGGCATTAAGGTCGATTTCTCCCCTACGCTGCCGGTGATGATGAGCGGTTGTGTTCAAGATGATGGTGGGAATTTAGAATTGGATTGTGGTGGTGAGGAGAACGGCGATGGATGCAGTGGTAGGGTTGGATTAGGAGACTTGTGTGATGAGGGTGATGATGATGATGATAATGAGGATGTTTTAACTAAGTTGAGTGAGGTGAATGTGGAGTTTGAAGGGGAAGAGGCAGCTGTGGAGGATGAGGCATGTGGTGCAGGGGTTGGGGAAGTGCAGACGAGGCAAAATGTGGATTTGAGATGTGAGAATGAAATTGGGGTGGTGGCGGCGAAGGTGGTGGTAAATGTGTTTGATGAGTGCTTCAAGGAGGTCAGGAGGCTTATAGCTGGTGGAAGTGGTGAAAGAGTGGGCTCAGAGAGTCTCCATGCGCGGTGGCAGCACCAACGGATTGCTGAACTTGATGTATTAGGGAGCAGATTGAGGTTGGTCCTCGAGCATTCCCTTAGAAAAAACTGACTAAAGCATGATTAGTTTTCTTCATGGGGTTGGGAAAGTAGATTATTGCAAAAAAGGCCTCTTTTATAGGTTCATCTTTCTCGGGTTACACCCATATTTAACTTGAGATACATGTAAATTTGGTAGTATAAAGAATTCGTTGTTTATAAATTTCCTTGGTGTTTATACAGTTTTGTTGTTCTGTATATTTTACATTAAAGAATTTGAGAAGGAGCTATCGATAGAGGTTAACAAGATGAAGTTTCATACACCTCTCGCTTATGATTAGTGAAGCAAAAACTAAAAAAGATGAACACATAATAGAAGGAGAGCAGTCCGAGAAACCATATAGGTTGGATTAGGAATAACAAGAACTAAGCAAGTAAGGAGTACCTTGCTTTTCTTGGTCTTGAAAGAGCTTATGTCAACTATTCTGATTGGTGTTAAGTATGTGGTGCTAATTCAATATGCTTGTTGGTTGTGGTGGACCAGACCAGAAAAGTAAGTTCTTGTTGATGTATGTCTGAGTCTGGGAGGTCTGACCTGAAAGTTGTTTGATTATCTGAGAAAACAAGATCCCCTCATCTCATCTCTAATCTATCATTTTCTGTTTGCTAGTTGTTGAATGGCTATATTAGTGGTACTTCATCTGCAAAACACCATGAATAAGCTTTATGTTGGACTTTCCTTCCTTTTATACTCCATTGGTTTTCTGAGACGTTAACAGTGGAGGCAAGCTTCCAGCTGTGTGTTGGATCACAGGCAGTATATAACTTGATGGGACGCAACCTCTTAGATTCTTTCTGCGTTAATTGTTGATCTTGGTTTCCTTACTATGGTGGGCAGAGTTTCATTGATTGGTGATGAAAAAAATGAAGCTTTCTTTTGGAAATTTTCCTCCTTCCCATTTGTTTGTGATCTCTCCCTTTCCTCTGCTTTATGGATATTCATTTCTTTTTTTAATCCAGCATTCCCATTTCCTAATTTCTCATCGCTCGGGAGAATTATTACCTCGTAACCTTTTAACTGAATATTAGTTGTCTGAGTTCATATACGTGCTTCACCAACATGATTTCAGCTTATAAAACATCGCATAACTGAAAACTTACTCATTAAATGTTATAGAAAAGACAAGGTTGTTTATTTTAGTGTCGGTGTGGATGATGTGGTGCGCATTATGCAGCAATGCAAATCCTAATAAGAAGCACTAAAAATGTGATGTTGCCCGATTAACATGTGGGAGGGTATTGCTTTAAGAAAAAGCTGCGTAAGATTTTCCTTACGAAATTATGTACTTAATTCATTTAGAGACAATAAACAATCCTTTTCTCCATCAATTTTTAATTATTACTCTTTCAATGGTTTTCTCAAATATAACATTACTGTTATATTTAACCGGATTTTCAGATTTATCTAACATGTAGTAGTAGTATGAATATATAACGAATTTTCCTTATACGAAACAATTTCCATCATCTTATGTTTAGAACACACAATTTTATCTACATTGAATGATATAATATTAAGAGATGCAATTGGGTCAGGTGGGTTCGGTCCATTTTTTTTTCCTTTTTGCATTAAGTACCATTTATCGATATATACAATTTTTGATAATATAGAATACCATTAAATATCAAATAGAGTAGCACTTAATATTATTTTGATATAGTATCATTTATTTAATATAAAGAGAGCACAATTTCATATGAAATAGAGTACCACTTAATACAAGGTAATGTACTATCAAACAAAATATCACTTAATATTCTTTTGATGTAGTACTGTATTTTATATCAAATAGAGTATCACTTAATACAAAGGAAGAGCACTACATTTATATAAAATAAATTGTTATTCATATGACTATCATTTTAGTAATATATTTAGTATCATTTCATATTGAACAAGTACGTTCACCCGTGCGATGCGCGGCGATAATCAAACTAATCGATATTTTAAGTATAAAAGTTATAAATAATTGCAATAATATAGAATTATACTACTATTATATATTTCAATTGGAATACTCTTTTATATGTAATTTATTGTAAGTGTGCCAACTTTTCTATCTTGATAATGCATTGTATAATTGGTTGCTTGGAACTATGTTTTCTTAAGTGAATCTATTTGTTTTTTCTTTACAAAATAAAATAGCAAAGTAAATAAAATAAAAGTAAAATTAAAACAACAAAGAAAAAACTTTTAAAAAGGGTTGGAAGACTAAGAATATTTAAAAAAATTAAACTTTAAATTATTATAACGAATTTGTTTGAACTTCAATTTCTAAAATTTTACATTAAATTAAAGGTTTCGTCATGGTCTTTAATTTAAGATGTATATTTAATATTTTTGTATGATCCACTATTTTTTTTAATCTTAGAAAGAATAAAAAATTGAGAGAGAGAAAGAGAATAAAAGAAGAGAGAGAAAGTGATGGACAATAAGTGGAAGAGAAGAAAAAAAGAGAAGAGAGAAAAATAGAAATTAGTTATGGAAAGAGGAGACAGAAAATTTGGTGGGAAAAACTCTTTTTTAATATATAGTAGATAAATTATCAATTGATAAAAGGACTTGCACTATTTTATATAAAATGGAGCATCATCTTACAAAAACACACACAAAAATAATTATAATTAAAAAAAGGACCCGGATCCAAACCGGACGGATCCGGGTAGCCCGCGAGTTTACACATGGGCATGACCGTCAGGATGGCATGACCCAAACTTTGTCTAACATAAATGTGAACGTAAGTGTAGATTCGACTCTTATAAAATGCAATTTAATTGGTTATAACTTTATTAAAAAAAATTAATAAAGTAATTTATAAACATTGTAATTTGTAACAATACTTTTCAAGATTATCATTTAATTATGTAATTTTAAATTAAATTTGTGTATACAATTAATAAAGTATAACTATAAAGCGCGTACATGTTGTGCTTGTGCACTATATATTCTTCAACTGCCTCGTCTGGTAAATTATTCAATGTTTTTTTGAAATAAATTTAATTACTGGATTAAAATTGGAAAATAAACTAATAGTACTATCTATGTAATTAGATTTTGAGGATTTTGGCCGATTACCATTTCCTAGTGCCTATTTGCTTTAGGGATTGGTGCAACTCAAATTTATGATTATGATAATTCCCAAAGAAAATATGGATTTGATTATCTGAGATGTATAAATCTGATTTAAGCAGCAATGCATTAAGAAGTTATATATGGAGAAATTTTGGAAGAGGATTGAATCTTTTTTTATGCTTTGGAATTCATTGGAGGGGTGTGAGGTTGATATTGGCCCAACAACTCCGGCCGCATCTGCCTCACCCACTTTTCCCTGGTTTGCATCTCTCTCCAAATTCCCATCTTTGTCGTGTCTTAGATTTCACACATGTGGCCCTCCAAGATTCTTGCTTTCCATCTATATTGCATCTCTCTCTCTCTCTCCGCCAACCACCACTTGTTGCATTTTATATGCTGACATCGTCAATTTCCTATCCCATGATTCTTGCAGGCAAGCCAACCACGCCCTATCTTTTGATTTTAATATGCCCTCCAACTAAAACCCTTTTGGTAATTTCCCTTAACTAAATTTAACTATCGTATTGATGCTGTATTCTTTGTGATTGGATTGCAGTTCTTATTTTAGTGCAGAAGGGTTTGGTTCTGCAACACTCATCTGGGACTGGGATTCAAGGGAAAGAGTAAAAGGTGAGATTTCTAGCTAAATCATGATAGGATTCTTTTCGTAAAACTAGTTGCCAACGTTTTTTTTATGTTGGTATAGTAAATTGGACCTCTGTTGTTCTCAGGTTAAATCAGTTTATCATCCTGTTTCCTGTGTGATCAAGATTGAGGGTTGGTATTCACTAGACTTATAATCATTTATATTAATTGAGGCTTCCTTGATTTATGAGTTTAGGTAATCTATATAATTTGGTCCTAGTTCTTGATGGGCTTGTGACATTGCTCAGACTATGACCGAAACTTTTAGTTCTGAAAGAATGAAATGATAATTAAGATCAAATGCTGGTTGAAGAAGCTAATGAATATCATATCAGAGTGGCCTGCTCTGCATTACATGGATTTTCTATGCATTACATGGAAAAGATTGTCATTGCGAATATGCATGCTTAATAGCCGCAGTAGCAGATATTTCTCAATTCATGTATATATTTCAAATCAAGATGAAACTCTTCTGCCTGCAAATACTGTTCAACTTTTTGTTCGTGTAGTTGTATTTGTAGGCAGAGTAATTTCATCTTTGTGATAAAGACAGTCAATCTTTCCTTTCAGGTATACATCTATAGAAGAAAAGACCCTTCCATTCATGTCAATTAAACAATTTATCATACCATTATTAGAGAGATTGATAAGAGTCAAATCATTGTCTTGATTAAATAACAATCCCCCAGATATAGGCTCAATTGGACTTGTAATATTTTCACACTTTTTTTAAAGGGTGTTTATTTTCTTTAGTTATTATCATCTAAAGAGCTTTTGAGGTGGTTTTCTGTCTTGAAAGGCATTTAGAGAGTGGAGAAGTCTCAATGTGTTCGTTGTGATAAACAATTTGGTGTTTAAAGCAACTTCGCAGAGTATGGGTAGTCCATTTATTTGACTGTGAACTTATACTTTTAACTTTGGTTTGAACTGGAGAGATTGTCTTCATATTTATGCCATCCCAAATTTCACCTACTAACATCTGTACTAACTTGAACTCACAAGTATAATTCTTAGGAGTCGTTTGGTTTCCTTGATTAAATGGATTAGATTGATAGCAAAATTACCCTTTAAAGCTCCCCCTTTTAATCCATCATCCCTCCTTTTTATGAACTCCATCTCTCTTTGTGCCCTCCTTTTCACTCAAATGTGTGATTATTGGTGGGATTAATAATCACACCAAATGTGGTGTGATTATTAATCCCACCAATAATCACACAAGGAGGACACAAGGAGTGGTGGAGATCATAAAAATGAGGGATGATGGATAAAAAGGAGGAGCTTTAAGAGTAATTTTGCTATCGATCTAATCCATTTAATCAAGGAAACCAAACGCCACCTTAGTAGTTAAGTTTTTCTCACTATCTGGATCAACATATGTGCATGCAGCTTGCTAAATCTCTGATTTATCATTTCTGGTGCTACAAACTGTGCAGATGGGTGATGTAGCTAAAGATCTAACTGCTGGGACTGTGGGAGGGGCAGCACAGTTGATAGTCGGGCACCCATTTGACACCATTAAGGTGAAGCTCCAAAGTCAGCCCGCTCCACTTCCTGGGCAGGCTCCAAGATACTCGGGCGCCATAGATGCCGTGAAGCAAACATTAGCTGCAGAAGGTCCAAGGGGGTTGTACAAAGGCATGGGAGCCCCACTTGCCACCGTTGCAGCCTTTAATGCAGTGCTCTTCACTGTTCGTGGCCAAATGGAGGCATTGTTGCGGTCCTCTCCTGGTACTCCTCTTACTGTCGGTCAGCAAGTTGTTTGTGGAGCTGGAGCGGGTGTCGCCGTTTCCTTTCTTGCTTGCCCCACTGAATTGATCAAGTGCAGGTTAGTATTCGATTCCACTTCTAACTCAACCTCAACCTCAACCTCAACCTCAACCATATGTGTACCCTTGAAAAGTATCTATACAACACATTCATGCATACAGTCATCTGGATATGTGCAATTCCAGCTGGTGTATTTTACCTAGCTTAATATCTGCAGCACCCAACTTGGCTTTGCTAGCATTACCTTTAGGTGGCGTTTACAATTGAGGATAATATAGGTTAATCCATTGCTTACTAAGACATATTGGAACTTTGGGACATCCCGATGCCCTTGATAATTTCTATAATTTAAGCTAACTTGCTTGATTCACATCCCATTGAAAGGGCTAGGATTGAAGAAATCATAATCATGAAGATAAAATACTCAATTATATGTATAATATGAATAATGAAAGTAAACGGATAAGGAACATGTCAAAAACATTCACTCACACGTGCTCTATATTTATTATTTCTTCACCTAAAGGACTAAAACTTGATAGACTTTGGGGACATATCTTGTAATGCTAAAGATTAGTAGTATGAATTTTCATGTAACCACAATTACACAAATGTAGATTACAAGCCCAGAGCTCGGTAGCAGCAACTGGGTTGGCAGTTCCTTCTGGGGCGGGTGTTCCTTCCGTGTCGGCTGCTGCTGTTGCTGTCAAATATGGCGGGCCGATGGATGTGGCAAGACACGTCCTTCGCTCAGAAGGAGGCGCAAGGGGTCTGTTCAAGGGGTTATTGCCAACCATGGCGCGTGAAATTCCTGGAAATGCAGCTATGTTTGGCATGTATGAAGGGATAAAGCAGTATCTTGCAGGAGGGCAGGACACTTCTAGTTTAGGAAGAGGTTCGCTAATACTAGCCGGAGGGTTGGCCGGAGCATCTTTTTGGGGTTCTGTTTATCCAACAGATGTTGTCAAGAGTGTTCTCCAAGTCGACGACTACAAGAACCCCAAGTACTCGGGCTCTGTCGATGCATTTAGGAAGATATTGAAGTCGGAAGGAGTTAAGGGCTTGTACAAGGGATTTGGGCCCGCGATGGCCCGTAGTATTCCTGCGAATGCTGCTTGCTTCTTGGCATATGAAGTTACTAGGTCTAGTTTAGGATGATTTCATTCAACTTTTCTATTCAAAAATATGTGAATATTTCAGGCAGAGAAGAACTATCCACCTTGGCAGTTCCTACATGATGCAATTTGACAGCTTTCTCACGTTTTATCATCATCAAATCTTCACTTGGAATTTTATATTTTATGTTTCTCTTCAATATTTATATCTATCCATGCGATCTACATGCTTAATGTCATATTTTTCACCCATTCAGTGCTGATTATTTTACATCTGTGGATTGTTGTGATCATACATGATCCATAAAATTCAAATATGATAAGATAATTTAAAATATAAAGTTATAGGATAATGATAGTTCTAAATGTGGAGGTGAGTTTTTTCCGCGTGCATGCCACATTTTATCTTTTTTCCTTTTCTCATCAATATAAATGGAAGACCATTTGGGTTTTATTGGGTAATCCTATCCTAGTCGAGTTTGCTTTTTCCAATGGTGTGTATTTCCAAGGAGTTTCATCTTCTGAAAATGACTAGTGAATTTTCAAATTGGATAAAGGATTTAACAGAATAAATAGCCAGTTTTTCCTTTTCATCAGATTTGCCTGTAAATTCGGCAACTTATGCAATCATCTTTTCTTATTTTGATTGAATTAATAAGAAAAGTATGATTTTATACCTCATTGTTTGACCTTTTTTTAGCGGGGCTCACTGTTTGATCTTTTTAACAGATATTTTTAGACTAGACTATATTATTACAAAGACGGATATAGAAAAATAGTTTGGACAAGAGAAAATTGAAAATTTCGAACAATCGAAAATCTCAAACAAAACATCATACTAACACTAAAAGAGTTATGGTGACAAAATATATGAATTGCTTAATATATATTTATTACATATTAAATTTTAAGAGTAATTATGTAAAATTACTAATTACTTATTAATATAAGAGTATAATTATATATTTATTTATAAATTCATAAATTTATTTATATAAGAATACAATGATCTATTCATCAATAAATCCATAAACTTAACCAACTACAATCATATTACGGCTTCTACTCACGGAATCAATTGATGGAGACCATTCATAACAATCAAATTAAACCAAAACTTTAACTAATTAATTAGTAGTAGTTGATAACAATTTATTACGATTACGATTATTTAACTCTAATAATTTATTAATATTATGAATTGTGTGCAACGCGCGCACTCACTACTAGTTAAATAAAAAATGAGAAAACATAGATAATTTGATTGGGATGCAGATGCTCCATGCGCCCGTAGATACGGGGTTATAACATTATGTTAGATAAATCTAATAATTATGGGAACATATATATAATGTATATTGCTATTATATTATGTATATACTAAAGTTACTCCCTCCGTCCCTTAAAAGTATGCATAGTTTTGACCAATGCGGGTTTTAATAAAATGTAGTTGACTTGAGTTGTAGTGGAATATGGGTCCCACAAGAAAGTATTGTTAAAGGTAAAAGTAATGTTAGTGGAGAATGGGTCCCACAAAAAGGTATTGAAAAGTGTAAAAATAGTATAAATAAATGTTAAAGTAAGAGAATAAATGGGGCCCACAAAAAGTAGTCATTTCCAAAAAAGGAAAATGCATACTCTTGAGGGACGGCTCAAAATGGAATAAAATGCATACTCTTAAGGGACGGTGGGAGTATATTTATAATTTGATGAAGGGCGTTAATTAGGGTTATATATAAGGGATCTGGTCCCCAGGAAACGGTACGACATTCAATTTTCTTCTACCCCATCAGAGAAAACCTACAGAGATAGTGAAAACCGTATTCTTGGAAGAAGATCAAGATCAGAAGTCAACACAACCGATATTAATTCTCAACTATGGCATCAGGTTTGTGCTTCCGCTGTATTTATGTGTTCTTGAATTATCGTGATAAAGTTATGGTGTTAAAGCATGAATTAATTGATTTAATTCTAACAAATGGTATAAGAGCCACTCTATACATAATTCTCTGAGAATTGCCGATATAATTTTGTTTTATATCAATTTAGTTGAATTAGTGTTCAACGTCCCAGAATTAATCGCTGTGGCGATTATGTTTCGAAAAGTGTTATAGTTGATACTATTATGTTTTTTTTTTGTTAAATTTTTTTAATTCTCGTCGAGAATTTGCGGATGAGTTTTTTGGGCGTTAATTATGTGATGGGTTCTGAGATTGATTTTTGTTACGAAATCAATTCGCTTTGTTAACTTGAATGCACGCTTCTCCAAGATAAATTGATAGATGCCCTCATATATTAAATATTGTGAAGTTTCAAAATCACATTGTTTGATCCTCTATTTTGGTTGAGACCTTGTGGAGAAGTTCACTTCTTACACTGTGTTAATTCTGGCATCAATGCCGAAAAGATAATCCACATATATCTTTTAACGCAAATATTTGTATGCAACCTGCCGCACCAGTGCGGCGGGTCAACGGCCCGGGTTGACCGTTAATCGGGCCATTGACCGGGCCGATCGTTGACTTTTTTTTTCTTTTTTTTTTTGCTTTTTTGATTTTTTGCTAAAAGTGGCAAGTGTTATTTTTTATGCCTAACAGTACCGTTTTGAAAAGTGCTAAGTGTCAATTTTTATGCCTAGCAGTGCCGTGTTTTAAAACATAAATTGTTTGCCGCTCATATTCTAAGCCATGAGTCGAGCGAGGGGGAGCCGAAGGCGAACCCGGAGCGAGCTCAAAG
>JAYJMF010000034.1:1608509-1625982 GCA_036873715.1 Salvia sclarea | reverse complement strand
GCTGCCACCGCGACCGCGGGCGCACCTCAGCGCCCGCCGCAGCGCCACCCCCGCTGCGCACACTCTTATAGTATTTCAATATGACACTTAAAGGGTTTTATTGTTTTTTTTTTTCAATTTTAAAGCATCTTTGTGTTTTTTCTTTTATTCAAAATGACACTATTAGTTATATAAAATGACACTTATAGTATTTCAATATGGCACTTTAAGGGTTTTATTGTTTTTTTTCCATTTAAATCATTTTTGTGTTCTTTCCCCTTTTTTGTGCTTTTCTTTTATTTATTTTTGTACTTTTTTGTTTCTATTTTAATGTATATTTTTGTTTTCCCCTTTTTTTGTGGGTTGTTTTGTTATACAAAATGACACTAAGGTTAAGTGCAACGGCGTGCTCTGCAAGCGCGTGTGCGGAGCACGTGCCACGCTTGCCAAGCGTGGCCGCCGCTGCCAAGCGCGCGCCCCCTCCTCCAAGCGCCGCGCGTCGCGGCTTCCCCCCCGACCACGCGCGCCACGTGGCGCCGCGCCATTGGGCAACGGTTATACCGTTGCTGAATTTCAATTTTCCTTTTGTTAAAAAAATGACCGTTGTTTTCCATTTTATTTTATTTTTTTTTTAAAAAGGTCAAAATGACCGTTGGTTTCAAAAAAAAAATTTTAATCTATAAATACCCCCCATTTTACACATTTTTCACACCACATTCTCATCTTCATCCTCAATTTTTCATCTTTTTTACTCTTTTTTTCTCAAAAAATGAATCGCAACAACGATGAAGAAGATTCCTACCGGCCTTACTTCCCCCAAAAAATTTTGGGCAAAATTACACGAACGTCTTGAATTTGGCCGACGACGATCACGACGATTACACACCGGCATCGATGTTGCCGGTGCCCTCCCCCTCGACGGCCAAAAATGGGAAGGGGAAGGAGAAGGGCGGCCGCGGTGGTGGGCGGTCGGCGGCGGCGTCGGTGGGCTAAACCGAGGTGGAGACCGAAGCCTCGGCTCGGTGTTGGGTCGACACTAGCCAAGACCCGATCGTCGGCAACGCCCAAAAGAAGGCCTCCTATTGGACACGCATCAAGGAAGCCTACGCGGCAAACAAGCCGGAGGGGACGCCGGATCGGAATGAGCAAATGCTCCGCACTCATTGGGTTCGAGTAAAGATCTTGTTGGCGGAATTCCAACAACTGTACAAGGAGTGCGAGATGAACAGCCGGAGCGAGAGCGAGGTTGACGTGTTGACTCGAGCTATCAATGAGTGCCAAAGAATGAAATGCGCGTCCTTCAAGCATTTCGGGACGTGGCAGGTAGTGAAGGATACTCCTAAGTTCGCTACCGTCTTCTCCGCCAAGTACTAACTCGATGAAGCGGCGAAAAGAACGAAGACGAGGGAAGATGGAGCCTACACCACTTCGGCCTCATAGAGTGCTCCGAGCACGTGCACGCCGACGTCGACCCCTGAGATCTCTAGCCGGGCCGAAAGGCCTATGGGTAGAAATGCTACGAAGGGGAAAAGAAAGGTCGGCTCGTCCTCAACCACGACTCCAAAATGAGCGCAACGCATCTCGCCGCAGCCGAACTCCACGCGATGAAAATCGAACAGGCCACTGCCACGATGCAAGCCGCCGTTGACTCATTTAACTTCGTTCACGTTTACCCCATCCTGATGAAAGACACCTCAGCATGACCCCGGAAGAGAGGGCACGTCACGAGGAATGTGTGGCGGTGTTTAAGGCGATCCAAATGTACCTTTGAATAAGTGGTGCATCAAAATATGGTACATTTAACTTCGTTCACGTTTACCCCATCCTAGTGTGAACACATCGCATCCAAATGTACCTTTGACTAGTAATATATTTGCATATTTAAAAGCAAAATTTAACTATCTATATATAAAATTACTAAAATTATATTTTCTCTGAGCGAGATAAATGGGCCACTAGGACCAAGAGCTAAAAATGCTAAGCACCAGATCTTAAATTACTTCTAGATTGGTAGTTTAAGGGATTATTATTATTATTATTATTTTAGAGATTTAAAGGATGAATTAACGACATTCAATTGCAGTGGGAGGACGTGAACCCTTAGAAATCAAATTAATTGTACTCTCAACGAAGGGCAATATATTGTTATCTATCGACCAAAAATTATACAAATTTCCACACCAACGAATATATTAATCATCATATCTAAAATTATGGGTTTATTAAATTATTTTGGCGAGTATTGTGCAAGGATAAATATATTTGGGCAAAGATGGAAACTTTATTACTACAGTAGTTGGGGAAAAAGTGAAAAAGAGAGAATTCAGAAATTTTGATCTCCCTCCAACACAATCCAAAACGTGATTTGTGAACCCAAATATCCAAATGTGTCCCACCCCAAAACCACGCAGCCGCGACGCTGTCACTCCCTCCTTCACCACTAAATTTTTTTGAATTGGATTGGATTACGGTAAAACCGAAGCCAAAAATTTGAGAGGCCATAAAGTTCTTCCTTCAGTTGAAGTGAACCAAAGAAGAGAGCTTTGTTTTTGCACATTTACATGTGAGCTCATCTCTTCTTTCGTTCCTTGCCGGACACTCCATTTCCGTTTTGCTCTAGTTTTTTGGGAATTTCTGCTTGAGGGCGAATGGGGAGCAATAACCGCTGGAACTGGGAGGTGGCGGGGTTCGAGCCGAGGAAATCGGTGGAGCAGAGAGATGATTACCGGAGGGTGCCGGCGGCGCCGCGCCGCTACTCGATGTCGCTATCGTCGCAGTCGGACCTGTCCAAGCAAGTCTTCAACTCCAAGCTCGGACTACTGAAGGACAAAGTCAAGGTCAGTGGAATGAGTGCTGCTGAAAAGAGTGATTTTTATTTTTAATTAACTTAGCAGTTTGAGCTAGTAGACGATTGTTTGCTTGATCAAAACCTAGTCTGTTTGAATCAGTTTAACAGAATCAGCTGATTTCAGATACTGTGCGGAATATACTTGGGAATGGCGGTGGCATTTGAGAATCAATTATCGTGTAGGATTGTCAAATGAGAGCCTATGATGTTTGGGAAGTTATAGAGTTTTCGATGGAAGTGTTTGATTTTAGATGCCAAAATTTACTTGTCGAGCTCCTGTGGATAGTATTATATGTATGGCAAAAAGAGTTAATGGACAAGCATATGTGGTTCATTTGGTATCTTATATCCAGAAATTTACTTCACTAAGGTAGTGTTTACTTTGAGTGATAAGATAGATTGATAAAACATAGGATTGAGTAATTGAAGGATAAGATTGTCAAACTAGTTCAAAATTGAGCAATCCATCATTTATTCATCAAAGTAAACAATGGATTAGCTTAGATTATTTTTATCAATCCATCCTACCATGCAAAGTAAACGCTACCTAAAGGTAGCATGTTTTGTTGTCATTTCTGGAAGTAGTTTAGGCTAGGTGATAAATAGGATGTGCGGAAAAATTGGCACTACTTATGTAGGAAATAATGCTAGCACAGAGGTCTGTTCTATCTGTCTTATGCTTGCAAGAAACAGTTTCTTGTGGATATTAAGATCAAGAAGAAGAAGGTTTGCGGGATTTTAAGTACAGGGGTTCTAGAATGAGATTTCTGGAGAAATTGTTGTGGATTTAATCAATTGTTTGAGGTTGCTGTCAAATCTAGTGAGCTGGCATAAATACCTGTACCAAGAATTAAACAATATTGTGGAAGTCTACTTTTTTGTGCCAGGCATTGGATGTTGATTCACTTGTCTCTGTGTCATGGAACTTTCTCTGCTAAGTATGATATTCTAAACTGGAAGGGACTTGAGAAATTAATAAAAATAAAGAACTCTGGCAAACGGTTGGCTATCATATGAAGGATGCTGTGCTGGACATGTTTTCAAAAAATGTCCTGAATGTATAATGAATAATACAATCATATTTCCTCAAAGCATATATATTGTGCTCAGTGGTAACATAAACTTCTGTGGTAACAGCCTAGAAAGTTATTTTTTGTCTTTGAAGGAAGTTATGTCTGATGCAAAATGAGGGAGCTGGTCTATGTTTGCTTTAACCACACTCAATTAAAGATCCATTTTTGTCAAATTTTGCTTGTAGAACAATCTTTTTCCTTGAAAATCTGAAAGTAAAAGGTATTGTATGCTGCTAAATCATATTTATTAGAAAGCTATATATTTCCTTCTGATTTTTGGTATTTTCTTGCTTGGGGTGAGCAATATCCTTTCATGGTCAAACTTGGTGTCCACTCTGGATCTTCATTAACTGTTTTGAGGTTTGCATGTCTTCTCAAGTACTATTCTAATAGTTTTTGTAAACTAGATTTACTGTTTCCTATTGATCTGAACAAGCTTGCTCCTACTCTGACATTGAAATTGTCACCTTTACATTGTTTGAGCAGCTTGTCAGAGATGATCACTTGCAGTTAAGACAAGAAGCCATGGATCTTCAAGAATATTCCAGTGCAAAACTTGATCGAGTGACACGTTACTTGGGAGTACTGGCTGATAAGACTCGTAAACTAGGTAAGTGCCCCTTGTGTCAACAATTGTGTTGACTCTTGAACTGGACTCGAATTTGACTCGATATGTTGTCAACTTTGGTAAAAAATATATTGACAACTGCTATATTTTCCAATGTTTTTGGGTTCTTTTATTGTGATTCTCTTCTGCTTTGTATACAATGAAGCCATTGTTCCCACCATAATGACGATATCCTCTCTAATGCTAGTTAGTGTCTCTTGCTGTAACTTTATACCCCTAATACTTCTTAGGGTCCTCTCCTTCTGCTGCAAATTGGGCTTGATTCCAGTTCATGAGGTTTAGAGATATCAGCCTTTTGATATCGTTTTCTGTATATGAATCTACATAGTTGGCTAACTGGAAACAAAACCACCTACTTCCAGATCAGGCTGCTCTTGAAACAGAAGCTAGAATTTTTCCACTGCTATCCGAAAAGAAAAAGCTGTTTAATGACTTATTGACGGCTAAAGGTAATTATTTATACTTAAAGATCTCCGGAATTTTCATGTTCCCCGAAAAGCTATATGCGTGATAATCACACCGATCTGAATCTTCTGGACAAACATATTGCAGGGAATGTAAAGGTGTTTTGTCGTGTTAGGCCTCTATTTGAAGAGGAAGGGCCAGATATTGTAGAATTTCCAGATGATTACACCCTACGCATAAACACCGAAGATGATAGTCTATCCAATCCAAAGAAGGATTTTGAGTTTGACAGGGTTTATGGGCCTCATGTTGGACAAGGTGGGGTCCTATTTCACTCCCTTTGCTTTCAGTTGTTTAAAGAACTGTACTAACATATGAGCTTCATTTATGCAGCCGATCTCTTTGCTGATATTCAGCCATTTGTTCAGTCAGCATTTGATGGATTTAATGTTTCTCTATTTGCATATGGGCAGACTTCGTCAGGAAAGACACATACTATGGCATGTCTTCTCCTTTTCTTCCCCATACTCTCTACACACTATATTTGTTTACTATTGTTTATTGACTGCAAATGTATCTTATACATTTCCTTATTTCTCTGATACATATGATTCTTTGCCACATTGTATATTTACAAAGTATATGGTACGTGGAATCATTGATCTATATTTTTCTTTCTATTCATTCTTATACAATCAACTCTAATGAACTGCATTCAAAGATGTAAAATGGGGTTCTTCTGTCTCAATGACAATAGTCATGGGAGGCTATAGTCTATCATAGGCCTTTTGTCAAAAACAGTCAGGTTCATGAGTAAGGTGTATCCAATTTATAAAAGAATTGATCATGACATGTGGTACCCTGTTCTCTGATTTCCTTCTCATTTTTCTCCAGGAAGGATCTAGTCACGATCGTGGTCTGTATGCTCGATGTTTTGAGGAGCTCTTTGATTTATCCAACTCAGATGCAACTTCAACTTCTCGATATAGTTTCTCAGTTTCAGTCTTTGAGCTTTATAATGAACAGGTTCCTCTCTGTCCACATCATAGGATAGTTGCAGTTCAATTTCTTTTATGATCGGTTATTTGCATCCACCTCTATGAGTTTGGATCTTTGGCTTGCACACATCTTGTTGTTGAAAATTTTGGCAACAACTTAGAAATCAAGTACGAGTACTAAAAAAGAAATGAAACAAAGTGCGACTTCAAAGTCAACTTTTATTGCAGACGGAATGTCTTACCTGTTAACGTAATATATGTACATTTTAGATAATGATAATGCACTGTCTTTTATGACTGCTATCTAATTACTTTTGACAACTATTGATATCACATCTGTTTGAGATTTTTGAAAAAAATACTATGAAGTGCAGGCAAATCATATAAACTATTACCCTTTCCGGTTGCTGAAGAGAATCTCATTTGAATCTCATTTAATATAAGGAAAACTATATAAATCCGAAAAACTTTAATATTGAAGTGCATGAATTTCAAAGTTATTTTATGAAGAAGTAAATGAAGTCATTATTACTGTTACTTAAACTATTAATTTATTGGACTAGTAGATATGCTATATTATCTCTAGTTTCAAATGGATAATAATACATTTGAAATTTTATGAGCCATTCACAATACAGAAAATAGTTATAATCCTTTTGCAATTTTTTTATTTTATTTTTATCAGACTCTTCCTGAAATTAATCCTTTTACTTAATATAATTGAAAAGGCCTAAAAAAATCTAGAATTTTCCACACGGCCCATACCTAATTATCACATCCTGTAGAAACTATGTTATAACTTAATAAATATGTCACTCCTTGCTTGAAGTATATGAATATCAATAATGTACATGGATATGGATCTTTTGGTCCTTAAGCGCTTTTCAATCTTTGACCAAAATTGTGTGAGTGGGAGGTCTTTGCCAAAAAGATCCACACCTTAGGTAGGCAGATGCAAGCCTCTGAAGTCTGAACCTCAGGGGAGGTAGAAACATAAGACCTGTGACATATATTGTGCTGAACATCATTATTGTTCTTATGTTGTATCTCACCTTTGCTTTTGTAGATAACAGATTTGCTTCTGGAATCTGGAAGTACTCAGCCAAAGGTCTATATTGGGTCATTGGATTATGTTGTGGAACTTGTCCAGGAAAAAGTTGAGAACCCTTTAGAGTTCAACAGGATTCTCAAAACAGCTTTTTACAACCGAGGAACTGACACCTTAAAGTTTAAAGTTTCCCATCTGTATGTTTCATCAATTTCATCACCTTTCTTAGGCTTCTTTTGCTTATTTGTGTTTTGTTCTTTGGCTTGTGTGTTTATTTTGCACTCTTTTGTACCAGCCCATGCATCCTATTTTTTTGGAACGGATAATGTCTGATGTCAATCATAAACTTGAGAGCATCAGAAATTACCTGCCCTTACTGAATGTCTGAAAGATGTCAAATATCTGAAGTAGCTCCCTACATCAAAAGTTCATTTACAGATGGTAGCACCCTTAGGTTGTGACTACGTGGAAAATAAAATTATATGAATTCAATTGTAAAATTTAGTGGGCGTAGAAAAGACTTGAAAATGGTTTTGTACATTCCTGGTGATGTATTTCCACAAAAACTGCTTGATGAAATGTTGGGATATATGTAACTGGTGGGTCTAAGGTGAAATGATGCTGATCAATATTAGTATATTAGTTGGATGAAGTTTGTACAACAAATGATGGAGCTTGTTACTGATATCTGTTTGGGTAATTAAATTGAAAAGGATAGGATCTTTTGTAGGTTGTCGTTGTGGTTCCTGCTCTGAAATTATATTCCCTAATGGTCTATGAACTGCAAAACTTTTGGCTGCTACACATAAGAGTGAGAGTCTGAAGGGTATTACGTTCAATCAGGAAACTAAAAGATTAGAGATTTTAATGGTGTTCCTATCTTCATAATCGGCTTGATAAAAAAGATAACTGATTTGACATGGAATAAAAACATTACATTACTGACCTCCATAATACAAATGCTTAATGCTCCATATCAAATTCAAACTCCAAAGAACACTGTTTCTACTTTTCATGTATTTCATCTCACATGTTGCATTACTATCCCCAGGAATGAGATGTGACATGTTTGTATATTAAGGCATTTCAGTTTCACGTTGCTTATTGTATTCCACTTTCTATTTGAATAGACAGTAAACTCTACGCCCTATATTTATCTCATTCTAAATTGTTTCCCTTTGGTTTGTATTTTGTAGGATTGTCATCATACACATATACTATACAAACTTGATCACAGGCGACAATATATACAGCAAGCTTTCTCTAGTTGATTTGGCTGGAAGTGAGAGCACCAGAGTAGAGAATGAAACTGGTGAACGCGCAACAGAACTGCTGCATGTCTTAAAATCCCTCTCAGCGTAAGTTTAAGTACTGGATTTGGTTGTCCCACTGACTCTGCAATTTTTTATCTTCAAATTTGACATCTTCTGTGTGCCTGAAGTTTATGACACAAAACAAATGATGCAACTCTGGTTGCTCTTCATTTGTTTGCTTTGCGGTTGCTGTGTTTAGTTGTATTTAATCACTAATTGAGTGGTTTCTTTGTTTGTCTCTATGTGTCTGAACTATTGTATTATCTAGGAAAAGGCTAGCTATCTTTCAAATGGGCACGTATTTTACCTTTCAATTTATTGCTCTATGCCGACATTAATGTATACGTTCTTGTTGCGAAATTTTATTTGTGGGTACTGATCATTTGATCTATTCTTTCCATGCTGTTGGTTTTGTTTTCACTACTGTCTCCTTGTTCTTCATACATAGATTCAATATTCCTGCAGATTGGGTGATGTTATGGCGTCCTTAACTTCAAAGAAGGATAATATTCCATATGAGAACTCAGTGCTAACAAAAGTTCTTGCAGATTCGCTAGGTAATAGCCCATGCTCTGGTTTTTAATTCATGTATATATCTCCCCTCCCTGTTATCATTGTATAGCAAATAATTATAAATGGTGTTTCTAGGGGTCATACTGCTTCTTAACTTGAATCTACATCTGTTCTTTATAAAGTGTGTTTATAGGATTGATATCTTTGGTACTGTCCATTTGTATCTTAATCTAGAGGAGGTGTAGATCCAATTGGTAGGATATGCATCAAAATTTGTGCACAGAGTTGGACAAGTGTCTAATTATTTTCTTTTGGGGGCAAAGAACTCTTGAACTAGGGAAAGTCTTATATAAATGTGTGTGCATTTTCAATGTTGTATACTAGTTATGAGTGAGAACATTCTATGTCTTACCATTCAAAGCAAAGTATTTCAGATTTTACTAATTTTGTGCAACTATAAGATACTCTCAAGTTGCACCAAACGAATGCCTCACTGGTTGATACATGATGTCTTTGCTACACATTTACCTGAACTTTGCTGACCCAGAACCCAATACATGAATAATTTTCTATTGTCAAGACATGCAAATACATCATGGCAACCCTTATTTCTTCCCTTGCATCCATTATCTTCTTATGCACTGGAAGTTACTGTTAACTCTCTTTTTGTTCTTAACTCTTTGGGTCTTCTCGATGTTGGACTTGACTCTGTATCATTGTTCTGTATGCAGGTGGAAGCTCAATAACATTGATGATTGTTAACATCTGCCCTAATGTGCCCAGCATGTCTGAGACACTATCATCACTTAATTTTT
The DNA here is from genome assembly GCA_036873715.1 of Salvia sclarea. Taxonomy (NCBI): domain Eukaryota; kingdom Viridiplantae; phylum Streptophyta; class Magnoliopsida; order Lamiales; family Lamiaceae; genus Salvia; species Salvia sclarea. The sequence continues at coordinate 1,616,362 of JAYJMF010000034.1, read as the reverse complement.
CTTCTAGAGCACGGAATGCTATGTTGAGCCTTGGGAATCGAGATACAATCCAGAAATGGAAAGATATTGTAAGTCTGCTTACTTCTCTTTCCATTAGGATGAATTGATTAAGATGTTGGCTTTTTCAACCTATAAACCTAAACTTACGACAGTAGATGGGTGATGGAAAATCTTATGTCCAGATGAGGTTGTTTACAGCCTTTATTTTCCTACGGAAGAACTCCCTCGCTTTTGTTATGGTTAAATAGTTGTGGCTCATCTGTGTATTATTTTACTCTGATATTCTCATGATGCATGTGTATTGGCAAAAGAATGCAAAGATAAAAGTATGTGATGAAAGTTTGTCTACTAAATTCTGCTGCAAATATTCTCGCAGGCCAATGATGCACGTAAAGAATTGCTTGAAAAGGAAAAGGAAGTCAGTGACTTGAAGCTAGAAACCATGGGGTTAAAACAGGATTTAAAGCATTCAAATGACCAGTGCGTTCTACTCTTCAATGAAGTTCAGAAAGCCTGGAAAGTTTCTTTCACATTACAGTCAGATTTGAAGGTTTGTAGCACCACACATTTCAGCTACTGTGTACTTGTAAAGTACTGGATTATTTTTTGTCAGACCCTTTACTCTCTAATGACTTAACATTGTTAAATAGAGTAGAGTCCATGCCATCATTCAGTGTTGTCAACCTGTTTCTAATGAAAATTGGCGATATTTTTGGGCTCATATGATATTCTGATTATATGCTTCTTGAACTGACAATAACCTTATTAATGATCACTTTTTAGATTTCTGTATCTGACAATCTGGAATTTTGTTTTCCTGTGCATTGCAGACAGAGAATATAATGCTTGCAGATAAGTTTAAGATAGAGAAGGATCAGAACCTGAATCTACGGAACCAAATAACTCAGTTGTTACAAGTTGAGCAAGAGCAGAAATTGCAGATAGAAGAAAAGGATTCAGCACTTCAAATGTTGCAGGTTGACTCAGATTCTGTTGTATTAAGTTCCTTCAATCTGTATGGTAGATTTTCTGTGATCAGTTGACCTGGATCCCGGAATACATGCATTTGTTTATTTGCATTATTCTTATATTGAGTATTCATGCATCTATAAAGATGATGATATGCACCACACTTCTTATACGTTGTAATTGAACAATGAAGCCATATGTTTGTTCCTTGTCTTCTAAGGATACAGACAACTTGTGATGGTGGTTCTGTTTTTTTAGGAATATGCTTGATAATGAAAGTGGTTAATGAGATTGACAAAACTGGATAAGGTGTCTTTGTTCTTGGTTGTCACTCTTTGATGACTCTGTATCATGTTTCTGCCTAGCTGATGAAAAAAGGAACAGCTTTCTAGCAAAAGTCGAGAAAATGCATTCACATATAGAAGTTGCACATATTGAGTGCTTATAGAGTTCATAGGCCCTTGAACTAGAACTTAGCAGTCTTCCTAATAAAGTTAAGGGAACATGTTTTTGGGATGCTACAGTGAACTGTTTAATGGTTTCTCAAGTATGGTCGCCAGATTGTTGCATGATGTGCCAAAATGTTCTGAATTTTACTCATGTTAAGAAGTGGATAAATTGCCCAGCTTTTTTCCATGCTTTATTTTGATGTCATATCATATCCTGAATTTATGAAGCAATAAATAAGATGCTGCTGAAAAGCTGCATTTGACCATATATCCTTGTGAATATGACTGGGTCCTTTTTTTCATCATGTTTGTTGCCTCTGTGCAGACCAAACTGAAAACCGTTGAGTCACAATTGAGTGAAGCTCTTCTTATCAATGAGACTAGGACAACAAATGGCTCTGTATCGCAGGCTGAAGAGCATTCAAGCAACAAAGCCACAGGGGATGACATGGATTCTGCTGTTGTCACTAAGAGACTTGAGGACGAATTGAAGAAACGGGATGCACTCATTGAGGTACATGACCGTGCTAACTGTCCACTTGATGATTTTGTCTGATACATATGCTTGTTCCTGTTCTCCTTCTTCCTTTCCTTGACTGCAAATTATGCCTGTTAAATCTACATAGATGCATAATGCATTGTGTCTTCGCTGGATTGCATTATTCTTAAATGCTAGGTGAGTAAGTTTGCCCTTTGGTTTCATTATTTGGCAGAGGTTGCACGAAGAGAATGAGAAGTTGTTTGAGAGACTGACCGAGAAAGCTTCTTTAGCTGGATCTCCACAGGTTTTAAGCTTCTATATAACTTTTTCTAGAGCTGTTAATTTGTCCATGAGCTGTGTCACTGTTGTATTGTCTTGTTCTAGACTTCTAGTTGTAGTTTGATATTTGTGGATATTAATTAATCTATTCTTTCAGGTAGCAAGCCCATCCCCCAAGGGACCACTTAGTCAGTCTCGTGACTTGCAAAGGTGTTTTTCCAGTTTTCTCTGAAAACCATTGAAATTCAGTTATCTTTTGTCTATCTCTTCTCCTATAAAATTGATTCCTCTGTCCGCTCCATGTTCTTCTATTCAGTTTCCTAATTGATACGTCGACTTCTTTATCAAATTCTCTTTGACAGGAATGAGAACAATGCCAAAGGACGCCCTGGTGATGGTGTTTCACCTTTAGCCTCTGAAAAGACTGAGAGGGCTATTGCATTGGTTAAGACTGGTACCGACATTGTCAAAACTACACCTGCTGGTGAATATCTTACTTCTGCTCTGAATGATTTTGATCCAGAGCAATATGACAGCCTTGCTGCAATAGCAGATGGAGCTAACAAACTCTTGATGCTGGTAGGAATTGCTATTTATATTTTCATGCATCTAACTGTATCTCTTGTAATTAAAATGTTGAAGCTGTTTTCATGTTTCTATGTCATCATTTTTAACAATTTGGTCATACCGTCATTCAGTGGGGATTGTATCTCCTTGCTGCTTCCCTTAGGTCCTCTCTAATTTGATTTGTCTAGGTAGCTTGTTCCTTGCTTACATTTTTCCGCTGATCTCTGTAGTATTTTGTATTAAGCACTTGTGGGCCTACGACCTTCTCTTCTAAAAAGGACTGCAACATATAGTTGTTATCATGAATTCATGATGACGAGAAACCTAAACTTCATTTTGATGAAGAATGACATGATTGCATCTGCTCGACAAATTCAATCTACAAAATAAGTAGTCTGCTACCTCCTGGCATCAGAGAAAATTAAAGAAATTAGCTTGGTTCCAGAGCATGCATTAATGACAAGGTTCTGCATACATTCTTACAGCATATATCAATGAAACACATATTGTTCACTGTGAAGCTTCCTAAAGCTACATAACTGCAATTATTCCTTTCTTTCTGAGCATTTGTTAAGATTTATTGTTTACTTTGATGATTTGGGGCGGTATGTTACTAATATATTTGGATCTATCGCTATGTTAAGCCATCATAATTGTTTTGTGCATTTGCTATACATGGTTATAATATGTCTTACGTATTGCTTTGAATTGGTAACATCTTTAATGGATTAGCTTCCTGAAAAACTACTTCGTTTGCTACGTGGTAGGTACTGGCTGCAGTCATTAAGGCAGGTGCTTCTAGAGAGCATGAAATCCTTGCTGAAATAAGAGATGCTGTTTTTGCTTTTATTCGAAAAATGGAGCCCAGAAGAGTGATGGATACCATGCTTGTCTCCCGTGTTAGGATTCTCTATATACGGTCCCTGCTTGCTCGGTCACCTGAGCTACAGTCAATTAAGGTGCCCTCCCTGTTATTTGTCAATCTAATAGTTGCATTGACAAAATGTTCTACTTCACTGATAAAATAAGTCTTATGCAACCAAACAAAATTAAATGGGAGATTCAAGTGAAAATGTTTTCTGCGTGGTAAGGTTTCTCCTGTTGAGCGTTTTCTGGAGAAGCCTAATAATGGACGTAGTAGAAGCTCCAGCCGCAGTAGCAGCCCTGGAAGATCTCCGGTGCGTTATGATTCCAGCTCAAGGAATATGTTGGTCGAGGACCAAATTCAAGGGTTCAAAGTAAATATAAAACCAGAAAAGAAGTCAAAGTTGTCATCAGTAGTCCTGAAGATACGTGGAATTGATCAGGTAACTTATTCGTGTTTTACTTCTTCATTCCATCTGTACTTAGTGAGATTGATTATGCTCAGTAGCATCGACTAATCTGATTCATACAAATGCAGGAGACATGGAGACAGCATATAACAGGTGGAAAACTCCGGGAAATAACAGAAGAAGCAAAAAGTTACTCGATCGGAAACAAGGCTCTTGCAGCTCTTTTTGTTCATACCCCTGCTGGTGAGCTCCAGCGTCAAATCCGGAATTGGCTTGCAGAGAACTTTGATTTCCTTTCCGTTTCTGATGACACGGTAGCTGGAGCAACTGGTCAGCTGGAACTTCTCTCCACAGCAATAATGGATGGTTGGATGGCTGGACTTGGTGCTGCCCAGCCTCCAACTACCGATGCTCTTGGCCAGCTGTTATCGGAATATGCCAGACGTCTTTATACTTCACAATTGCAACATTTAAAGGTAGTTCTTTTGCTGAATGATTTTTTCCAATACTGTTTATTGTTTATTGCATTATATTTTTGTTATATTTCGCATACTGATATCGACCTTTTACATTGTTCCATCAGGATATTGCCGGTACTTTGGCGACTGAGGCAGCGGAGGACTCTGCTCAAGTAGCTAAGCTACGTTCAGCTCTCGAATCTGTTGATCACAAGAGAAGAAAGGTCTGTATCATAGTGCCACATTTCTCTTTCTCTTGGTTGTCTTTCTTCGCCCCTCTGTATTGAAACTATTCTCTTGCTATCTCTATCATTGTTAACCTAGTTTGTTGTTGAGGCGTGAGATGATTAGTTTCTTCAAATACTGAAATTCCACATAATTTTTTTACTACTACTAGAGGCTAAATGTTCCTTGAATCAGATTTTGCAACAAATGAAAAACGATATGGAGATGTTAAATCTGGAAAGTGGTGCTGCGCCTATTCGAAATCCTTCCACTGCTGCCGAGGATGCAAGACTCGCATCATTAATCTCCCTTGACGGCATACTGAAACAAGTCAAGGTTTTCATCTTTCTATAACTTCTACTCTTGAACAAAACTGCTAATTTCAAAATCTTGAATTTTGAAAATTTTCCGCATTGACAGGATTTAATGAGGCAAGCTTCTGTCAACGTACTGAGCAAGAGCAAGAAGCGAGCAATGCTCGTCTCTCTAGACGAACTCTTGGAACAGATGCCTTCTTTACTGGACATTGACCATCCGTGCGCTCAGAGACATATTTCAGAAGCTCGGGATGCTGTAGAGGTATATGCCGATATATTTATGCAGTTCTTAGGTATTATTCCTTGTGCGCATTCTTAAAGTTAGATTTTTCTGTGATCCGATGCAGTCAACTGCAGAGGAGGAGGACAAGCTTCTGGAGGCGCCACCACCTGGTTCCAAATTCTCCGCAGACTCGACACACAGTTCCGAAACGGACGTGGCGCAGTGGAACGTGCTGCAGTTCAACACGGGCTCCACGACACCCTTCATAATAAAATGCGGAGCCAACTCGAAGTCGGAACTGGTTGTGAAGGCAGATGCACGAGTGCAGGAGCCCAAGGGTGGGGAGATTGTGCGAGTTGTTCCAAGACCGACTGTCCTCGAACACATGAGCCTGGAGGAGATGAAGGATGTGTTCGCGCAGCTCCCAGAGGCTCTGAGCCTGCTTGCGCTGGCTAGAACGGGAGACGGGACTCGAGCTCGATATTCGAGACTGTACAGAACCCTGGCCATGAAGGTTCCAGCACTAAGGGACCTAGTTGTTGAGCTTGAGAGGGGGGGTGTGCTCAAGGACATCAAATCATGATGTCTCCTCTCCTGCACCCCTTGGGGAATTTTGTGAAGTAAACATGGAATATGTTGGTGTAACATGTAACAGGTTCTCGTGTAATTTTAGTGGTTTTGTTTGCTTGCGGCGATGAGCAACCCTGTCTGTGATTGTTGCTGTTTCACTATTTCACCATGTTTATGGAATTGATATGTAAATACTGTCGCTCTCGGGCTTATTGTATTCTTCATGTGTTTTGTAGTAGTTGGCCAACTAATCTACTATGTGTTGGCGGATTTTATTTTTATCTGATAGGCCTGTGGCAATGCTTCCCTATTTGCCATTTTTTTTTTAATTTAATAGTATTTCATCTATTTTATTTTATAAAATAAATTGTGCAAGATATTGACTTGTATTCTTTTTTCGGGATACCCTACAAATAGAGATGTCAATTTAGATTGAAATTGACGGCCCGACTTGAATAGACTGAAAAGAGGTGGGTTACGATCGAAACATATTAGCTCGAAATATATTAGCTCGAAATTAAAGTAATTTGATTGGCCTGAACCGAAAAGAACCGAGCCTCGTAGAGCTAGCCCAAAAATGGAGCCACTATTCTTGACTTATTTATTTTATGCACTTGAAAGAAAATGAAATGGATGTGTGTGAGGTGGTATGGCCTACAAGGGGTCTCATATTTTGTGTAAATTTTAGTCCAAAAATGGGATGAAGGGAATATATGTCAAACATATACTCCTTCCGTTTCTGATATATAGGCTCATGAAAGAGTGATGAGAGTTTGATAAAGTTGAAATAATTAGTGTTGAGTAGAGAAATAGTCTCACTTACTAAGAAGGAGGGCATCTTAATTAGAAAGGGTATGTAAATAAGATGAAAAGTTGGGGATAAAATGCTAAAATGCTTTTTTACTAGAAATGAGATGATCCTATATTTTAGGGGCGAACGAAAAAGGAAAGATAACTTATATATTAGGGACAGTGGGAGTATTATGTAAGTTTATGTTAAATGTGTCAAATCATTAATAGTTTATTAGTTATTACTCCTTCCGTCCCATTACAAGTATCTAAATAATTAGTGGGCACGAAGATTAAGGGATAAGTGCTTAATGAGCATTTATGTTAGACAAGTAGGAGAGAGAGAAGTGAAAATGGTAAAGTATGAGAGATAAAAGTAAAAATATAATTAAATAAGTGATAAAAAAAGAAAGAGAAAAGTGGAAATTATAAAATATGAGAGATAAAAGTGTTAACTATTTCCTTTTACGAAAGTAGATACTTGTAATGGGACGGAGAGAGTATTATTTTATAAAAAAATTGATCTAAAAAATACGATCTAATTTCTATTACAAAAATATACTCCTATTTATCAAGAAAGTGCATATATATTAAAAAAAATTACATAATTATTTTGGCCATATGGACTAGCTCAAAACCGACCGGGTTAGGGTTAGGGCCGAAATAATTTTAACCGAAAAAAAGTCAGATTGACCCAAAGTGAAAATAGTTTGAAATCGAATGGGCTGGCTTGATTGACATCCCTACCTGCAAATATTGGCTCGTTTCTTTTTGGAATTTTTTATTATTAATACAATTTTAAATAATAGTACTATATATTTATATCACCACTTTACACTTTTTCTTTTTGAATCATACGTGGTATGTTCATATATATCATAACAATTTTTAAAGCTACCCGCACGTAGGTAGGATTAGAGCTGTAAATTTCAACCCGACCCGATGGCCCGGCCCGGCCCGCCCGGGGTTTGGGCTGGGCTGGGCTGGATTGAGAATATGATGGCCCGAAAAATTTTGGGCTTTTTTGGCCCGTCCATTCGGGCTTCCGAGCCGACCGGGCTTCGGGCCAAAAAAGCCCGAAGCCCACGGGTTTTTTCGGCCCACCCAATTTAATAATTATTTAGCAATTTTTTATTTTTATTTTTAGTATTAATGTAATTAATTAATATTAATTATATATTTGTAAATTAATGTAGGGTTTGTTTTATTTCTTCTCTTCCTTGAAACAAAACGTAATATTGATTTATAAATT
>JAYJMF010000034.1:1581874-1600611 GCA_036873715.1 Salvia sclarea | reverse complement strand
GTGTAATATTAAATAAATAATTTATTTAATATTACACAGTGAGAGGGGGTGCTGTGCACCCGGGTGCTCCATGGACAGAACTCTCAAAATTGAAGTTTTTTTTTTTCCATGAGAAAACCAATGTACTTAACTTCACCTATCTATACAATTCTGTGCATGATGCACCTGAATATATGATGATGATGATGAAAAATGGAAGAGATCTAAACACAGTTTGTGTAAGTGAAACAGTTAAATGTGATGAGTTGATCCTATCCTAGTGCTAGTGCAAGTGCAAGTGGATAGATATTCATTTTTGGAATTCCAAAACCTTGTGATATGAAGTTCAAAATGTGCAAGTGGGATTTAGCTGTAGGTTGCCTGCTCATTCATCATCATCATCATAAAATCAATCATCCCCACCTGTAGGAGTAGGACCCTCCTTTAATCCATCAACCTTTTGAAAATTCTTGTAATCACCCCATTTTCACTACATTACTTTCCACTTTTTAGTCATTAATCAAAATTTCTTTTTCGAGTAATAATTCATATTTTTAAGTGCTTATAAAATATGACTAATAAAAGGGATCCCTCCTCGACAACAAAAGGAGTTGCAGCGACCAACTCCGACGAATCTTTCTCTTAAAGGGCCCTCTTCGCAGCAATTAGATTGGGGTATATGTATACTCTTTATATGTAATTACAATATATATATATATATATAAAACGGTGGCCTAAAATAAAACTCTTCTTAAAATAAGAACTAAGAATCAATTTCCACCTTCAATTTATCACAAATCTATGGTCCAAATTTGATATTTGCAAATATAAAAAATCTATAGATTTGATACAGTCATTGCAAATTTAAAAAATCAACCAAATTCCCAAATTTCGTTTGTACCAACCAACAGACATTTACAAATGACAGTATATATATTTGCAAATGTCATTGTAAACTTTTGCAAATAACACAGTACGTATATATTACTACATTCTCGTTGCAAATATCACTCTACACATTTGCAAATAACAGTATACATATTTGCAAATTTGGTAATTTCGAAATAATAAATATATTTTGAAAATAAAATCTCATCAAATCTAGACCATCCAATCTTCAAAACTAATGAATGAGATTGATTCTTAGTTCCTATTTAAATAGGGGGTTGTATTTTATCCCTCCCCTATATATATAAATATAAAATGGTTCATTTTAAAAACATAAGAATATGAGTTTGTTTGATTTTTCGCCTTTACTCTAATACATACATGGTGATTTTACGATGATTGAACTTTGTAAAACTGTCGGAACTATTCCGTAGCAACTGACGACGGATAAAATAGTTGTTAAATCCGTCGCTAACAAAAATGGATTAACGACGGAATGTGTGGAGATAATGGTTGCTATATTAACGATGGAATATATTCCATCGCTAGTAGCAACTAGAAAAATCCGTCGCAAATCCGTAGTTGCAAAGCACGACCAAACTACGACCACATTTTAGCGACAACAATTTCAGTCGTTAGTCTGTTGCTAAAACTAGCGACGGAATATCATTCCGCCGCTAAATACTTTAGCAACCAACGAATTAACTTCGGACAAGCTCCGTTGCCATTCCGTCGTTACATAAAATTAGCGATGGAAAATTCGCCTTTAGCGACGGAAAATTCCGTCGCTGTTTGCCTGATTTTTTGTAGTAGATAGTCTCTTATGCAATGACAAATTGACAATAAACAAAAGTCAAGACCAATCACTATTCCAAGTTGGATATTTTTCAGAAGACCAGTCTTTAGTCATGGCTAGTTGTATATAGCAATTTCAAGAGTCACAAATCACAGTGGTTTAAAAGTTTTGATTTGTGAAAATAAGGATAGCAACCAAAAGACTCATACAAATATTGTGTACAAGAAAGTATTGCAAAATGTATTAACATTTTCCTTTTGGCTGTATTTTTTATTTATTCAACAACATTTTATTTCAATTAATGATATATCTTTGTTTGTTTTAATATAAATATTATAATAAAAATATTTAAATATGAAAAAAAACTTAATTATAAGGTAATTAATCTTTGTTGGTTATGTCAAATTTTTAACTATACCTATGTAACGAAATACTATTTTATTTCAGTTTTAACATTCTTTAAAATATCGTATTGAAAAGAAATAAGACATTTCGATGGAGCTACATGAATTAAATCACATTCCAATTTTATTGCATTGATCACCTAAAACGAAGGAAAGACATACTACAACATTGATAGCATGAAGATGAATGTTGTATTAACAAAAAGCTAAATGAGTCAAAATAATCCAAACTATTGGCTTACCTAATTTTTTTGTATAATATGAGTGAGGATTGCATAGGTGGACATGATTTTTGACCATAAATCATTGGTACCCATTGACAATGTCAATGCAAGCTCAACCTCTCTTTCCACTAGGGAAAAAAATAACAACTCTTAACTTTGAATTACTATTATTTTTGGGTTTCACTATATTCAGTAGATTTTCCTTCACCAATACAAAAATGAATAGTATTAACCAATTTAGTAAAGAACGAGAAAACCGCATAATGATGACACATCATTCCAACCCCCAAAGAAGGAAACCTACACATACCGGCTTGCACGGATACGAAATCAGAGAGGTGCATCATCACGCCGCTCTGCGTCTAGGAGGTGGTTTTCCGACACCATCCAATGACGAAGGCGACGGCGACGGCGGCCTCTGTTCGTCCCCTTCTCATTTCCCTCCTCATTCTCTCTCTACAAACCACGTCTCTCTCCCTCCCCGGCGAGGATGCCCACCTCATCCAATTCAAAGCCTCCTTCAAGGATTCCTCCCCTCTCGACCCCACCTGGGTCGCCGGCACCGATCCCTGCGACAAGAAGCTCCCCTGGCTCGGCGTCGACTGCAGCGACGCCGGTTTCAAGACCGTCTCGTCCCTCCTCCTCATGAACATCGGCCTCTCCAATGGCGCCGGGCCAGGCATCGACGTCTCCGCTCTCCAGAAGCTCGACACCCTCCGGATCCTCAGCCTGGAGAACAACACCCTCTCCGGCCCCATGCCGCCTTTCAACCGCCTCAGCTCCTTGAAGTCCTTGTTCCTCACCGGAAACAACTTCTCCGGCGAGATACCGGCGGGGTTCTTCACCAGCATGGGGTCCCTCAAGAAAGTGGAGCTTGCCAGAAACAGCTTTTCTGGCAAGATCCCTGGGTCCCTGCAGCAGCTCGACAGCCTGATGGAGCTGCTGCTGCAGGGGAACCGCTTCTCGGGGCCCGTCCCCCTGCTGGAGCAGAGGTCCCTGCAGGTGTTGGATCTATCCCACAACAATTTGGAAGGGGAAATCCCGCAGAGCATGGCGCGGTTTCCCCCGGAGGCCTTTATGGGGAACCCCGGCCTCTGCGGGGCAGCTGTCAGGAAGGCCTGCGCGGCCCCCGCGGCCAGCCCCATCGCGGAGGCCATCATGGCGTCGAGCGCGACCACGAAATGGGTGGTGCTGGCGATCGTGGTGGCGGTGCTGCTGGTGACGATCCTGTTCAAGAAGAAGGACAAGAACGAGATGTTCAGCATGATCGGGAGCCGGGATCCGAGCATGGACAACCACCATGAGCACGAGCACGCGGTGCAGGTGCACGCGCCGAGCATAAACAGGAGGGCGGCGGGGTCGGCGAGGAGGGGCGGGAGCTGCAACTTTGGCGGGGGAGGGGGAGGGGGCAGCGATGCCTCCTCGTCGATCGGGAAGAGGGTGCGGACGAACTCGGGGAAAGCGAGCGACCTGGTGATGATAAACGAGGAGAAGGGGGTGTTCGGGCTGACGGATTTGATGAAGGCGGCGGCGGAGATCCTGGGCAACAGCGGGCTGGGGTCGGCCTACAAGGCGACGATGACGAATTACGGGATGTCGGTGGTGGTGAAGAGGATGAGAGGGATGAATAAGTTGAATAAGGATGCGTTTGATGCGGAGGTAAGAAGGCTCGGGAGGATAAGGCACCGGAATATTCTGCCGCCGTTGGCCTATCATTACCGGAAAGAGGAGAAGCTTTTGGTGACGGAGTATATCCCCAAAGGCAGCCTGATGTTTGTGCTACATGGTACCTACTCATTCCTTCACCTTTTGCACGTCTTTGAAAAAACATGAATTGTGGTTGGTCTCAGGCGATCGAGGCATTGCTCACGCGGAGCTGGACTGGGGCACGCGGCTTCGAATCATAAAAGGCGTAGCCCGCGGGATGGGATTCCTCCACACGGAGTTGGAGCTTCCTCACGGCAATCTGAAGTCGAGCAACATCCTCCTCTCGGGCAACCACGAGCCTCTCCTGACGGACTACTCCCTCCACCCCTTAAGCAGCACCCCGCAGTCCCTGCAGGCCTACAAGACCCCCGAGGCCGCCCTCCACCAGCAGATCACCCCCAAGAGCGACGTCTACTGCCTCGGTGTCGTCATCCTCGAGCTCATCACCGGCCGCTTCCCCTCCCAGTACCTCAACAACCACAATAGTGGCACTGACGTCGTGCACTGGGTTAGGGAGGCCATCTCTAATGGGAACGTCGCCGAGCTGATTGATCCCCAGATTGCCGACTCAGCGCAGGGCTCCGTGCCCCAGATGGAGAGACTGCTGCACATCGGGGCTACCTGCACTGAGGATGATCACTGGACGAGGATAGAGATGAGGGAAGCTATAAGGAGTGTAGAGGAAGTGCAACTTTAATTCGACTTCGTAGATAAGGGTTGGGTGTTTTCTTCTTCTTCTTCTTCTTCTTCTTCTTCTTCTTTCTCTTTTGAATTAATCAATTTTGCACAACATCTCTTTCTCTCTTGGTCCATTTTATTGTTCAGTTGAGTTTTCCAGCTTTACTTACCAAATTGAGGCTCCTGAGCTTCACTTCACATTTTGAGTTGTATCATAGATGCATGACTTTGTTTTAATTTATGTCACCTTAATTTGGAAGAGATATTTTGCAATATATTTTGAAGATGGTTGGAAAGTTGGAAGGAAGTTGCCATCAGATACCCCCCTAAGAAGTTTTGACAAATATCATATGGCAAACGAGTGTAGTCATTAGAGGGATGCCATTGAAGGATTGATCAAGGAAGAACACAAGTATTTCTGCCTTCCTGGAGTTCTTAGAGATGAAAGTAACATTTATTTTGAATATAAGTAACAATTTTTTGTGTATGTTGGCCTAGTGATAAAGGTTAATGCTCGAGACCATCATGATGTAGCCTACAAAAGTTCTATATTAATTTATCAGAAAAAGATAGTAATAGTTTTTGTGAATAAAAATAATATTTGTTTTAAATAAAATGAATGTTCTTATAATTATAAGTAACACTTGTTTAGAATAATGGTGAATGAATTAATTAAAAAAAAAAAAAATTGATTAATATAGTTAATTAGGCGGGTCGTGCGTATGAGAGACGGTCAATCCACTTAATTTTCGAGCTAACACATCCGTATTTGGGTTATCCTAGAACTAATCCTATTAGATTTTGGGACTATTATGTTCATTTGAAATGGTGGTGTATTGAGACCAACCAAAGAGTTTAAGGCTAGATTGATATTCCCATCAATTCGACTATACGAGATTTCCTATACACTAGATTTTCTTTTTTTTTTTATTAATTAAAATAAAGAAAATCGAATTAATTGAAACAGTTATATCCTATGCTTTAAAGTAGCACCATGAGGAGTGACAATGAGCAACGAAACGGAAAATGGGATCAACATCACCAAAAAGTTCGCAAGTGGTAGCAAAGCTGAACCTCAAACCTCATCCAGAAGGTGGGTTTTACTCGGAAACATTTAGAGACACCTCTATCCACCTCTCCAAATCTAATCTCCCACCGCAGTGTAAGCATTTCTCACTCGATACTCACTTTTTCCTCCTTTTTCTTGTGTCTCTGTGTAATTGATTGTGCTAACTCAAATTCTCTTTCCTTAATTGAGCATATATACGCTATTTCTTGATGGGTTTCCTTTTTATTTTTTGGTATTCTAAGAAAAGTTCTTAATAGGCTGATGATAGTGGTTTGCTTTCCCAGTTTGAGATCTTTGTAATTGCTGAAATATACTAAGCTTTTTTGAGTGATTCATTGGATGTATCATTTGCCTTCAATTGGTGTTGTTGGAATTAGCTGTTTGTCTAGCAATAAACATCTTGTTTAGATCAGATGTTTCGTAATTCATGGACTACAAAATACTTCATTTTCCAGGTTCATCTATGTAGTACTAGGCAATGAACTATTCCTTAATTTCTACTAATAGTGGGCATCTACTTTGAGTGGTAGGAATAGGTTGATAAACATAGATAGGATTGAGTTTTTGAAGGATAAGGTGGTGAAATAAGTTCAAAATAAATCACTCCATCATAGTAACTGGTAGATTAGTTTGGATTATTTTTATCTAAGCATGCTATCGTTCAAAGTAAATGCCCCCTTAGTAAATGAACGTAGAAGATTTCTGTTGTAGTCACTGACTTGGGTGGTACTTTTCATAACCTAAACTGTTATATCCATTCTGCTCTTTCTTTCATGAACAATTGCTTAACATTTACTTCCTTCCTTTTACTAACAAGTAGTTTTAATTTCGATGAGGTTGTGTCCTTTATGATTAGATTATTTGATCTCCAATTATTAAGTTGTATAAAGAAGTATTCCAGTGGTCAGCCTTTATACGGGAGAAGAGTGTTTTTGCTGCCCAGATGGGTCATGTTTATATCTGTTTTAAAACACAGGCAAAAACTTAAAAGTCAGAATTTGGGCATTGCATCTTGGGTATAGGTTTTCTAGCAGACCCTCTGATACGTCCGATGACATCATTGTAAACATAAAATTGAAGTTTACGTACGATTTAATGAGCTGAACTTACACTCGCACAGACATAATAAAACCTTAGGTGTATGTGCCCTCAATTTAGGATTTGATGTATAAGATTAAGATGTTGAGACCTTAAGATATGGAATCAACTGTGTCCAGTTTAAATAGGACCGATTATCCATCAATCTCAATTAAACTTAAGATATCCGAAATGTCATGGTATTCAGGAGTATTAGATTAACCACTTCCCAATTTGGAACCGCGCAACACATGTTAGTTGGCAACTCAAGTTAGCAATTAACATGGCTTAGGTCTCTTGCCAAATTAAAGTATGTTGGTCAATCTCTGAGCCTAGTCTCCTTTCCCGTTTTATTGAAGCTTCATCAAAGTAAATAGTTTAGTTCATCTAAACTCAAAGTCTCATGCTGAATGTTGTTCACATCATTTAGTCCCTATTCAATTAAGATAAAACTGCCTTGTAAGATAGGCATTTGATCCATTTCAGCTGATTCAGACAATGTCTTATTTTAGGTTATCAGCATAACTTGAGAACTATTTACTTAGAGGCTGAATTTTGGAAATTCTTGGCCAACCATGTATTTTCAGTTTTTTACACCAATATTGCTCCTCAAAGCTAACATTGTAAGTAAGAGACATGCAAATCACATTTAAGTTATTGCGTTCCATCACTTCCACGCTATTATTTCCCAAGAACTTCATGTCTCCCATTTGAATGTTGTTGAAGGAGTAATAAACACAAGTTGTGGTGATGCTTCAACTAGATTTTCATTTTTGCCACATTTGTTTCTCTAGTTGAAATCATTCTTCCTTATCTTTCACCTGCATCTTGTTCCTTCAATACTTCGTCTGGTTGAATTTTTTTTGGAGCATTTATTTTGGAGTATAAAGATTCTTATGTAGGTTATTGACTTGAAGAATGTATATCATCATTCAATTCTTGCTCAAGTACCTTTCTACTAGTGTTGCAGAAAAGTTTAAAGGCCAATCTGCCTTGCCTTCCTCTCTCTGATGCTTAGACCTGCAGCAGTCAATTTTATGTTGCAGAAATTCGTCAATATTCAAGTTAAAAATGACGATTTAGTAATATACTCATATGAGTGCGTTTAATGTTTTAGTTAACTGAAACCATGCCAAAATGCTCCTTTTGTAAATACCGGTATATAAGAATGGGAATGTGATAGAGTGAAGGATATTTCAAGATGAAAGAGAATTCAAACTAAACAATGTATTCAAGGGTCAATATTAAATGAAAAATAAAACAAGTTCCTGCACAAGAAGAAAATTTGCCACCTCAACTAAGATAATTTCTCTAATGCTCATAAGTGACTAAGTGACTCTATGGTACTACAGCCCGGATCATCTATCTATTGGAATCCTAAATTACTTACTCAATAGAGGAGATACAAAGGTAGCTCCAAAAATTAATATAAGTAGAGATAACAGTCTACCTACTTTATCTGATGAGCTCGAAAGACTATGTTAGTTCTACCCAATTCAGACAGTGTAGAATCTAGAATAACTTATTTGATTGAGTTTAGTTTTCAAGATTCCAGGTACCAAGAAAACTAAACAAGCTATGATTGACACAGTCCTCCGAAGACCTTATATATTAGGTTTTTATTCAGCCTGACCTTGGTCTTAATGTATTGAGTGATCTAGTGAGATGTGTCTTTGATATTCTTTTGAATGTTCTAGATCGAAGCAGGAGATGGAGCCAACAAAAATTGTGCTTTTTGTTTATTGTTAAAAAACTATGTGAAGTCATAATCTGGGCTGACTGGTTGGAAACTGTGGAAGAGCTCAGTGTGTAAAGTAGTTCAAATGGTGAGCTCATTTTCAACCTCAAGATATATTGAACTGCTTTGGAGGATTGATGAGTTCTCTTATTGTCTAAACCAAGCATAGCTAATCTTGTGTTTTTAGCCCATTCCAGTGACATGTGAAACATGTCCAATTTTATAATTAATTGGCTTGTGAAATTGTGAAAACACCTCATTTGGCAGTTGGCACAAGGTTCTGTTTTAATGTAAATACTTGTGCAGTTTGCACTTCATAAAGTCCTGATTCTAATTTAATCATTGTTACGTTTTGTGAACCATATATACGTGGGAATTAGCTTTTGTACTCCTCAAATAGTCACATCATATTTGAGGTATTTTTGGTACCAGCAAGCTGATTTCAATGACCATATGAACATGATCAATATTTTCATTTAAAATAGAATATAGATTCCTTATACTATATGTGAGTCAATGCCAAGAGAGATGGGTTGGCTGCTCACTAAAATAGTCGTACAGGATAGGATTGATTATCCTTTTATCCCCTTATGCGTTCAGAGTTGTATCACTATATCACTCGTTGAGTTGTAGACTCATTTTGTTAATGTTGCCCTGATTACTTTTGCTAGACCCGCCCTTTTAGTTTTTAAAACGTATTGAATTTCCCTTATTTGTTATTTATGAGGTAGTTTAGTTAATTGAAATTCATAGAGTGATTTTCCATATATAATGATGATAGGTCATTAGAAATTTAGTCTCTTTTTTTATTAGTGGAGTTAGTATAGTCATACAGCGAGAGTAAAAGGGAATAAAATGATACCGAAAGAGAGTTGAAGGAACCAAAATTGAAATTATGCAGAGTCTTAGGTGATACTGAAAAGGAGATTTGATGGAGCAAATGGAACTAACTTATTTGCGGGTGAATCAAATTGCCATATATAATTGCGTTTTTTGTTTTTCCCGAAATTTAAAAGGAAGTGTTTCAATTTGCTACATCTCAAAATTTTATGCATTTTCTGGCAATTGACCCTGGAAATTTTGCTCATACTGCTTAGTTCTGGTGATGGGATGAGTTTCCTATGAAACCTTGCAAGTGTCTGATGTTAACCAAACAGTATATCAACTGATTTTAATTTCTAGAGTGCAATGGCATTCTTTTTGCTCTGAAGCTGTAATTGTATAATTATAAATAACTACACTAGAGTTCAATAATTCTGATACTTGTATGATGCGAGTGTAGTTCCTCATCTGTTTCTCTTAGTATTGATTGATTCCAATTTGCACACAGATAAGGTTGATCGACCCATCAGTACGAACATATACTTCTTGCTGCCTTCTGGAAGTGTTTCTCACCTCCACCGCATTCCCTGCGCAGAAACCTGGCATTTTTATGTGGGAGAACCCCTAACGGTATGTCTACATTTACCTCTTACAGTGCATTCTTATTGGTTGCACAATTGGAGTAATAAGGAGAGAGAACGGTTTCCAAGAATTTTTTTCCATGAACATGTTAAAAGAGTGAAAATATTATTTCCACCACTATTCATGAGAGAAAAGATATAGAGAAAAGTGCCCTTTTGATTTGCCTTTTCTCATGTAAGCTGAAACACATGTAGTTTACAATTAATTTTTCATGTAGTAAAATAAGAGCTTAAGTTGATGCTACTTAATTTTTCTGTGATGCCAATTCTCATGTTAGGTGATAGAACTAAATGACGATGGGAGCATAAAATTCACATGCCTTGGACCCAATCCACTGGCTGAGAATCAAGTAGTTCAACACGTGGTGCCACCAAATGTTTGGTTTGGTTCATTCCCTACGCAGGATTTCGACATTTCGTCTGATGCCACTGTGAAACGAGCCACAAGGGACCCCGAAGCCCACTTTTCTCTTGTGGGATGCACCTGCGCGCCCGCATTCCAGTTTGATGATTTCGAGCTGGCAAAACGCTCCGAGCTCGTCTCTCGTTTCCCCAAGTACGAGTCTCTCATCACTATGCTCACCTTCGATGAATGAATGTCGACCCTCACCTTTGCCGTATGTATCACTGCAACGAGTGATGTTTTACTATAATATTGAGGTGTCTTTGTTTTTCTGCTATGCTACGTTAATCTGCTCTCTTGTTTTGCATTTTGTACTATGATGAGTGGTTGGGACCTTGTTTGCCCTTCGTTATGTAGGAATAAAATGTTGCTCTTGGTGTTGTTACTTGCAAGTTGAGATGTCAATATCTACTCGTCTGGGTATTCGGTTGGGGTCATTAGAGTAGGTATTTTTCCGGGTTTAGAATTTTCAACCCAAATCCTAAACTCTCGGGTTTCGGGCTAACCCGTCCGACCAATTGGGCTAGAAAGCTTAAGGAAGAAAAAGAACATATGTACATATTTTTTCTTTGGAATCATATATTTAAATTTGTAATAAGTGTTGCGAGTATAAAGACAGAAGTGAAATGATGACTATAACTTCTAAATATTAAACCAACCACAAGTATCTAAAGAAAATCTTCTTATACTAACTTTCAAAAGCAAGTAATGAAGTTTGAAAATCATGTAACGAGGAAAATTTCGGTTAATCCGGTCAACATACTCAGAGTTTTGGGCTAGCCCATTTGGGTTTGAGACTGTC
Source organism: Salvia sclarea (assembly GCA_036873715.1). Lineage (NCBI taxonomy): Eukaryota > Viridiplantae > Streptophyta > Magnoliopsida > Lamiales > Lamiaceae > Salvia > Salvia sclarea. Next base: position 1,589,383 of record JAYJMF010000034.1, on the reverse strand, counting down.
GAGCCAGAATTGTTTTGGGCAATAGTTCTGTTCCGCTCTAGTCCTATCGGGTTGTTGGTCTATTCAGATAAACCAATGTTTTTCGGGCTAAATTCACGTCCTTATTTATCGAACAAATCAAAGTATATCTAAATATTAGAGGCTACAGTCCAATATTATCTCAAACTATCACAACCTTTTCAGTTATATTCTCTACTATCGACTTTGGTCAATGCACACCTAAACTATGAGAAGCTATGCAAATCTTTCACCGGGTAATTTTCAAGTACTTGAAAGCCGATATTGTCACGAATTTCATGTGGAATTAATTAAAAATTATAGCACACACAATTTCGGAATTGAACTTTTAGGGTGGTGAAAATTCTGAATCATCTAATTTTGTTTTTAAATGCCTAAAACGTTGTTCGGGGATAGATTTGCATGAATTCCCATAGTTTCGGATATTAATTGATTAACGTGAATAGTTCGGATAAAAAATCTAAAAAAATTGTGATAATTTGGGATAGATTTGACTATTTAGACAATATTAAAACGTTGGAAACAATTGGAAATATGCTACAAGCTACTAATGTCACCTGGCTTCTGAAAGCACACTTTTTTTTTTTTTTTTTTTCCAGAATTAGCACCTCCTTTTCATTCTTTACTAATCGGTTGAGAGACATTAAAATTGAAATTAAATGAAAAATAGTTAAGAAACAGAATTCTGAATAGGAGTTTTGAAGCATGGAATGAATTACCTTGAATTGCAGCTGATACAGGCAGACATGTCACAGCTCTCATAGATCTAGAAATATATCTGTAAGCAGAAAACGTTAGTATTTTATTTAATACTCCTTGAGGTGTAATTAACAAAACCTACCAATCAGGTTTGGCCTATTTACTAAATAAATTACTAAAATGCTCACTTGAGGTGTTACAATAACCACTTTAGAATTTATGCGTGTTCTGTTACAAAATAAACCCCTCGGTGTAATTAGTGAAATCAAATATAGAAAGAAGAGGGATAAATATCTCAAAATACACTTTTATACTTAAGTATGTTAATTACACTATTACATAATTATTCTTCAATCAATAGGCAGATGAAATCATAAAAATGTATATATAGCTTTTAAATTAACTTTAGTTCTTTTAAATATAAGAATGGTAACTATCATGAAGAATAATCTAGTGCTCTAACTATGTACAACTAAGAGATGGATATGCAAGCACACTTGTGGATGCAATGCAAGAGCAAGTGCTCTCTCTCTATATATGTAACTTACATTCTGAGTCTGTCTTTACCCAATTATTTGCATTACTGCCCTCTCCAGCTCGTTCTTCCTCGTTTGTGCTCCGATTTTCCTCCAAGTATTTCTGCCTTTGAGGATGTTTCTTCTTCTGGAGCACAACCTTCAGTATCTGTTCAAAAAAGCTTAGTCATAACGTCAGAATCGTTAGCCGTTTTAACAAAGGACAAGTAAGACAGTGCAAAAGGTCTGAGGTTTGAGTCCACCGAGATACAGTCTTTTGTTTACCAGTGACAAATATTAAACCTAACCTTCTCCATTCTTGATCTATCCATATTAGAATCTAGAAATGGATCTCTTAAGATGGGTGCCGGCGCGAATCCACCTCCACAAACAAACGCCTTTCTAAGAAGAAACGATATGGATTTTCTGTATATGCCTCTTTTTGATCTGCTGCAAGAGGGAATATCTTTCCCTTTGCTGTTTGTTCCTTCAACAATTGCAACTTCCTTCGTGAGCTCGTTGCCTTCTTCTTCGCCTTCTTCGTGCACTCGAAAACCTTCAAGCATTTTCTCTATTGGCAGATCAAAATGCTCTGATTCACCAGAAGAAGTTGAAGCATGCTCGTTTAGTAGTGATCTCAACTCCTTCTCCAATTCTGAATTTTCGGCTGAGATTTCTTCGGAGTTGGCCTTGTCTGAATCTGCCAGATTGTTTCCGAATGTGCCAATCGATAGCAACGTACTCGAGCAACCACTGGTTTCTTCTTTGCAGAGATCATCTGTTTTCATATATGGTTAACAAAGCATGTCAAATATAATCATAGACAACGGTTTGATATAACACATGATTGAATATCTGAATCTGAAGGATAAGATGATCAAATAAGTTCAAAATTAATCATTGCATCAAAATAGATTAGCCTGTATCATTTATATCTATCATCCTACAACTTAGAGTTTACTCCCAATGGGGGATAAGATATATAATTAATAACTTGAAAATTAATTGATCAATAACTTGAGTTATTTTTATGTGTTCATCGATCCTATCTCTCAAACTAAACTCCTAATGAACAATTGAAGCTAAATCCACTGTTTACTTTAATGCATTGACGATGAAGTGATCAATTTTGAACTTTTAAATCATCTTAATCCTATGTTTTATCAATATATCATGCCACGACGAAGAGTAAACACTCCAATAGTGTGTGTGTATATATATATATAAGAGAGGACATACAAGATGGTGATTCTGGCTCTGGCTTGATAGTGTTATCCTTGCCATGAATTTTGCTTTTCATCCAACTGAAAAACTATAGCAACTATAATTAGTTAAAATCAAATAAAAGAGGAAATTTGAGAATGTAGCTAGATTTGAGTGAAGCAATGTACCTTCATTTTCCAGTGGAAGGAGAATTTCCTTTAGAAATAGTTCTGGACTTGTAATATTTGATTCCAGTATAGAGGGTTGTAGAGAAAGAGTACTTTATGAACTCAAATTTCACCAATGTTAAAAAGGAAATGTGGATTTTGACTAATTAAATAAGTGGTTAAATTCTAATTGGAAAGGTTCAAGTTTCGAAACGAGTAACAACCCCTTCTCTGTGTTGCGGATTGTGCATACAAATAACTGTTAATTGTTTTGATTTTTAATTGGAGCGAGCGACATTTACTATTGAACTTATGTGCTTCTTGTCGTATGGCATTATGTAATAAAAGTGTCATACTTTATAGTACTATAAGATAACTTAGTTGTAAGTTGTAACCTTCTTTTCCAAAATTTGAACTTGACACCAGTTTCAATAATTTAATTAACTTAGTTGGTATATTTATTGCTAGTGAAATAAGGGTCACACTCTTAAATTCAAAAAGTTTAGAAGGTTATATGTATATTACCGTAAATAGATGTGGAAATTGTGACAAATAGGATATTGACGGAGAGTATATAACCTCTATATAAATTTATAGTGAGAAATGATATACTACACACCTTATATGAGCATATTATATGAACATCAATCAAATTTAAATTACATTAACATTATTTTTTTGTTTTTAATATTTTTTTAATCTCTAATACCTAAAATTCCTTTGATTGATTAATGAAATATTTTAAAGATTCCAAAACCCCTTTGATTGCCTTTTTTTTAAAAAAAAATCTTTTTATGTTAACAAGCCAATTTCTATATTCATTTACTTAATCATAATTTAATTTGTTATATGATACAACATGGAAACTTATGCATATTCTATATGTTAAACACAAATGTACATATAAGATTGTTTTCTCTAGAATTCCTTATATGGTTTAAAACCTTCCTTCTAACTTCGTAACTCGAAAGAAAATAAGGGATCAACAATAAAGAAAGCAAAGGATCGAAAGAAAAGTGTTTGTGCAGATTAAGAGCTAGAGATGTGTAAGCATGAGAGATGTGTGAGTTTCTATCTCAAAGTTTGTAGATTTTTTGTTTGCAAATATATATGTTATAAGCCTTTTGTTTTATATCATAGCAATTGTACATATAAAAAAAGCTAAATTGAAATATTGCAAACTGATGATTGTGCCAATTGGTTTTGTTATTCCCTTCAGTAATTAATTATCTTAGGCACGTTATTTCTTCTACCTTTTTCCTTGTGCCACATTTGAGTAAAAGACATTTCAAAAAGTGGAAAAAAAAAAAAATTCACTTTTGTCTGTTGTCTTCGCGTGGCAACCAGACTTATGGAATATCCATTTCGCGTGGGAGTGAAGTGTTGGCTTGCTGTATCAATTATATATGTGTAGCCTCATGACTTAATGTTAAATCAGAAGGTGATCGTCACATCACTTCTCTTTGAAAAGGTCTTTTTTCTTGAGTTACAACTCTCACACACCCATATATATACATTCATGCACCAGATCGACATGACTCGAACCCTCCGACCTTTTGATCGGAGGGTCAACGTCGTACCAACTAAGCTACCAACTTGGTATATATATATATATATATAGATTCTTGCTTGGATCTCATGCACACGCCTATGCACGTGAACTTGTCCATCCCCAGTCCCCTCGTGAGTATCTCATATATTAACACACACAATCACAATCACAATCACAATCTTGACTCAAATATAGTATTAATTAGTGTGTGTGTGTGTGTGTAAATTAATTTGTGTATAAAACAATGCAACATCCTTCATCGTACCCATCAATCTGTATGTTAATTAGATTGTGATCACATCGGTCTTAGTTTTCTACCTCTACAAATGTTTCTTACTTTTTCATGACATATTAATAATTCATTTTCTTTGGGAGCATTAGATTAGTTTAAATACTTATCTTCATCTGGATTTGTGTGACGAATGGTATTGCAGGAAAGAGTGGGGAATCCAATTCAGCCTTGAAGCATATGTTCTCTTGGTTGGTGTTCCGATTTCACTATAATAAGTAAAAATGCTAATCATGACTCCTATTTAGAGTTGATTGGAAGAGGCTGCACCAATCAACAATCACTAATGTCAACTAGTTCTCAGTCTAAGCAACATCCTCGTATCCTGCACACAATCCCCCATATATGCATGTTATTAAACAAGCCAAAACTTATTATCATATTTTTTACTCTTAAGTTTTCTCATCTTCGACATTAATTTTAGTCCTATATCTGATAATACGCTTCAAAGTTAGAAGTTTAATTAGTAGTTTATGGAAGAAGTTGGACCCTCTATCTAGGTTTAAAATGCACACAAAAACTCCCTTGAGGTCGATTTTAGGTGATGTCTGGTGATCCTTACATCAAATTAAGTGTATTGGTGGTGGTCCCCACACAAGACGTTACCTAAAGTTGACCTTACGCAAATAAGTCACTAAAATGCTGGAACTGGTAGTGTCCGAAAATATATACTACTTTTACCATATATGCATTTCAAAATACGAGCTTGTATACTCTTTAATTTTCAACATAGAATTCCGAATGGTCCTATTGATTTTTAATGTATTCTAAAAAAATGGAAATGACCATTCAGAAACACAAATCCTATAGAAAATTGAAAATACGTTGTTTAATCGAAATAATGTCTTTGTAATCAAAACAAAAGAAAATAAGAGAGATGGAATCACGGAAGCCATGGCTGCGGAGTTTTGGAAAGAAGGAGAGAGAGGGAATGGGGAGAGGTGTTTGAGGTGAAATAAGGGATGGCAATGGATCCTCGACCTGGTCCAGATCCGCAAATCCATATCCATTTTTCAGGATCTGTGGCCTCTAAATTTTGGACCCGACGGATCTGGGTCGAAGTCGAATTTTCGACAACTTTTACGAATTCAGATCTGAATTTCACTAAATTCAACTCAGACTCATCCTAGATCCGGCCAATGGACCCGCATTATACTTAAATCACGTGTCCAATAAAAAACAACTCATGTTTCGTGGGACGGAAGGAGTATATATAATAAGGGATTTTTCAATTTGCAATTGATTTCAAATCAATTGCAAATTAATTGATTGACAATTTTGCAATTTGAATAATTATTTAAGGGTAAATATATATGGAGAACATGTGCAGTTTTTTCCTCTATTTTCATGCGCATGAGATGAAAAATTCCTACATTTTTCTTATAATTATTATACTGTTACCTTTGTATTCCCTTTTTCTATTTTAAATAATTCTACAAGTTTAACTAATGATAAAACATTCAAGATGCATATCAAATTGAAAATCATGAAATGACGTTGTATTTGATTTTTATTATATGAAAAATTTATTTTAACTGAGAAAGATGTTATCATTTAAAGCATGTGGTTGATTTTTAAATTAAATTTTAAATTATTTCCAAAAAATTATTTTGCACAACTATATTCTGAACGTTTCAACGTGTTTTTTGCTATTGTTAATTCTTAACCCGTTTTCAATTATTCCGTTTCTTTTCCAATTTCATTTTGCTTTTACTTTTTGAATCACAAGCTTCTGAAGTTTTACGCACTGAATAAAATTGATGTATTGACTATATAAATTTATATATTTGTATATCATATATTAAAATATATTTTATGTGTTTTGTTTAGATTTATGATAAGTATATAGATGTATGTATATGATACCATATACAAATTTCAAGTAAAATATTTAGGGTTTGATCAAATTTTTTTAATAAATGTTAAGGTATGCTTATTTCAACTTTAAAAATATTAGAGTCTAAAATACATCTTATATGATTTATTTCTATTTTGCATCAAATCATCTTTGTTTTCATATGATTTCTTGAACTATAGTTGTATATTGTTAAAGTCAACATAACATTTTAAGAATCATGTTTCCGCTCTTAAATGTGGAATTGGTCGTCGGATGCCATATAAATTTGCAATTGATATTATAAAATGACAATTTGCATGAAAATATTGTCGTTGCAAGCTACGATCACACGATATGTACTTTCATGTTGCTTGAAATAACAATATTTTTTATATTATATATATTATTGCTTGAAATGATGGAATTTTATGGTCAGACACTTGTTTTTATATTACATGCACTATAAGAAAAAACGGATATAACTAGAAATTTTAACGACGGAACGGATTCCGTCGTTAACAATGCGGCATTAACGACGGAATGGCGACGGAAGGGTTTCAGTCGGTAACTCCGTCGTTAGAACTGAGAAAATTATTTTCCATTTTTTAAAATCATCCGTCGTTATATTTAATTTTATTTTTTAAATAATATAATTCCGTCGTTAACGAACTACTTTATTTAATGATTGTATTCCGTCATTAATGTCGGTAGGATAACGACGGAACGAAAATCCGTCGTTAACCATGCGGCGTTAAAGACGGAATTTCCGTCGTTAAACTCCGAACGACGTTAACGACGGACTATCCATCTTTATATTCGTTGTAATTGCTTTAATATATTGCAGCCAATTTTCCCCCAATTTGAATCATCCTCCACTCTCTAGCCTAATCGCCGCCGCCGTCCGCCGCCATCTTGCCACCGTAAATTAAGGTTTGTTTTTATTTTAACCCTTAATTTTGCATATTGATTATACTTAGCATGTGAATTTTATATATGATTTAATGTGCCACCGGTGGGGGAGAGGTGGATGTTTTATTGTATGATAATTTGATATTGTTGGATTGATGAGATTTGGTGATGTGTTAATTTGTTGAGATATAGTTGAGAGAACAAATAATGTGTTGAGTTATTGGTTTGGGAATTTGGGTAGTAGTCGAGAACTTGGTATTAGGAATTGTGCCGAATTATTGAACTTGATTTGTTGGTTTGGGAATTTGGGTAGTGGTCGA
>JAYJMF010000034.1:1558654-1581774 GCA_036873715.1 Salvia sclarea | reverse complement strand
AATAATAATAATAATAATAATAATAATAATAATAATAATAATAATAATAATAATAATAATAATAATAATAATAATTGCATAGTTTTAATTAGTAAGGTAACAACTCGAGGATATTGAACTTACGAATATACGAAACTTTTTAATTTTAATTTCTTCTCATAGACTGCAGCATATAGTTTTTATGTCAAAACTCACATGCAGTGGCAGACGCAGAAAAAATCCTTGGTAGGAGCTATATTTTAAGATTTTCAAGGTGAAAATTTAGACACGATAATTTTCATATAATTTGTTTTGGTAGTAGGGGATTTTGCACACAATTTACACAAAATATCGAAAATTTAACAATTTTATAAGTAGAGAAAATTGAAATTCTTTTGTTTGGCAAGGGCTTAAGCCCCTCCAAGCTTCTTCTTGGATCCGCCAGTGCTGACGTGATATAACCAGTGGCGGATGCAGAAAAATTATTGGACTCCATTGTTCTACCTGATATTAATTTTCCAATTAGTTAACAATCAATTCGCTTATAGAATATCAAGAACCATCGTTGTTAACAATATGATCCATAGATTTTAAGTAATAGTTTAAATTAAAAATACTACATTTTTCAATTTCTTATCTCTTTCTCTACGATTTCAACTCCTTTTCCATTCTCTAATTTTCGATGATTCGAACGTAGCGGTGACGGCTCAGCAGGGCTCGATATAAGTTTTGAGAATTTTTACAAATTTTATAATGAAAAAATAAAAACACACCTATTACCTTAATCTAGATTGTTGTTTTTATGTTAATCATAACTAGTGTTTTGCCCGTGCGATGCACGGAAACATGTATATTCATAGATAATATGGTAATAATTCAGGTGATGCATCCATATTTGATCATCATGATTAAATAGTTGTTATTGGTTTTAGTATCCTCTGTGTCCATGAAATTCGTTCATTTATCTCTATTTGGTATTGTCAACAAAAATTATATAAATTTTTCCAGTTTGTGGACAATATGTCATGTCTCTCGTGCATTGTTATTTTTTCTTAATAAACTAATTAATTTACGCGATCTAATTATAAAATACTAATAAACTATCTAGAGTAAAATAATAAAAATGTATATATGAGGTAATTAATGGGATATTTGCCTTTATAAACGGATGTATATATGTCTTTATAAAAATGAATTTTATAAATTTACCTCACTATCATGGAACACACACTCGTAATTAATGGGATTGCTGGGTGTTCTATGCAGTAAGGTCATATGAACGCACCAATCTTAGTTTAATATACGCCTTCGCGTTATGGGGTTCAAGATTTTTAATTAAAGTCCAAATAAGAGGCATTGTAGTAATATGTAATGAGAATTTTAAAAATAAAAAATAAAAAGTAAAGATAATGAAGAGTAGGAAGAATTGAAAGCTCAAATGTAAATGATAAGATTGTGGGAGAGTTTAAATAGAGTTTTTTATTAAATATTTTAGGTAGTATGCATGTTATTGGCATGAAATATTGTAATAATTCAATAATTATGCATGATTGTATCCATGATTGTTGTTAATCTATGCATTGCCAATAATGTATATATGTTCATTTTTTAATCTATGACATGTGTGAGCATCCGCTCCTGTTTTGCAATATATACATCAGAGATAAGCTACTTATTATATATAAGAAGTCAATTTTTTCCAATAATTGATGAGCAATGGCTACAATAATAATGGATCCCACTAATGATACACTTTTAGCGGGAAAAATAAAAGTGAAAAGATTTCATTTTTATATAGGTATAGATTATATGTAAAATTATACCCGCTGAAATTCGACGGGCTAAATGCTAGTTGAGATAAAAAATTACGAGGAGTAATTTCGAAAATGAATGACACGGACCAAAATATAAAAATGAGCGCACTAGCTTACAAGAGGGAGGGAGGGATTAAGATTTTTGTTTATTGTTAATTATTATTCCCTCCGTCCCAGTGAAGTTGATACATTTCTTTTGGGCACTTAGTTTTAGAAGAGTTGAAAAGTAGTATAAAGTGATGATATAAATATAATATTATTTAAAATTGTGTGTGAGATAAAGGTATTTTAAAAAGAAAACGTAACAATTTTGTCAGGACAGTCCGAAAAGGAAAACGTAACAACTTCGGCGAGACGGGGGAGTATTATACTATGATGATGATAATTTTGGACCTTCACAACATATTTGGGGAAGAGAAGACGATAGATTTGCTAAGTTTGGCAATAGCGAGGTGCCCTGATGTAAAATTGAAGCGCAGGTCAATAAATCCACTTCATAGTCTAAATACTACCAAAATCCCGCTGTGGGTTTCCCGTTATTTAGGGTTTCATCCGTCGATAAAAATAAATGTTTAATTTGTTGAAATTTTCTAGTGTGGGCCGCATCCAGATTTGGGGCTAATGTGCGCTGACAGAGAAATGGGTTCGCGAGAGAAGGCTCCGCCCGCCCCTCACCAGCCACTCTTGAGCAGCCTCGTCGTACGCCCCGCCGATACCGGTGGAGACGCAGCCCCTGCCGCAGCTGGAGCCACCGGCGCCGCCGCCACCGATTACGAGCCTGGCGAAGTTCGCCGCGATCCGCCTCTTCACTCTCGCTCTGATCGCCACGACGGCCATGGTACTACTCTGTTTGTTCTTCTTACTATTTTCCTCGTCTTCGATTCTTCAATCGTCAGTTGACTAAATCCGGAGCCTAACCCTAGAAGTTCTGGCTCTTTCAATTGATTGCCGATAGTTGTTTAATGTTTCGATTTGCAAGTAGTGGAGTTGTTGAATTTGAATTTTGGAAATTTTTCATGTGAAAACAATTGCAAACTGTTTTGAGATGCCTTTTGAGCTCTTCAACTTTTTTTTTTGTTTAATATCAAATTTGATGTGTACTCTGGTTTTTAGCGACGTTGAATGCAACATGATAGACTAGTGTTAGAATTTTTGTTTCACTTGATTAATTATAGAAAGAACGTCAATTATTCCAGTATATTATTCTTTTTCTGAGGTATCGTAGAAAGTGCTTCTCTTAGTTGAGTCATGGTTAATTGGTTATGCAGTATTTTGTTTTGATTTTAAGCATTTAGGTTTAAATACATGTGATAATGGTTCAGATTGTGTATGTCACAGACTCACAGATGACTGATTTAATTTCCGATTATTTGAGCTTGTCTACAGTTCAGTGAGTTCAGTTTTCATGCTTGTGCTAGTTATGCTAATATATGATCTAGGAATTGCAGTCTCCAACTAATAAGGAAGAACAAACGTTGATATTTTTCTGTCATTTGATTATGCTTGTTTGTATTTTGATTGAGACAGTGATAAGTGAAATTGAGAACTTGCTTTCTTGGCAAACACAGGTATATGATAAATGGATTTCTGTGAGGCAAGTGTTATAGTTGCTTTGTCAGTTGTGTCTTGCACTTGGTTAAAAGCTTGACACTAACAATAGTTGGTGTTTTTGGGGTTTTCTGCAAATTATGTGCTTGCAATACAAGTTAATTACTCACTACTTTTTAGTTTAGAAATTTAGTGTAGTCATTTCTGTATTCCAAGGTTAATATGAATGAAGAGGATCGAAAAGTGTTTTTTGTTGGGGAGTATAGCTTGCTCCATGTGCCGTTGGGGCCTTCATCTAACTTTATTCTTTACCTGAAAGATTTATGTCCTAGTAGTAAGGCGTTCAAATGCAAATAATAAATTAAAGAGTTATATTATTTCCAAGAGCACTTCATCTTTCTACAGGTTATGATGTTATTTGGGCTAACATGCACCATTTAGGATCTGCACAGTTCTGATCCTCATTTTCAGAATAGAAATGCGATAAGTAATGCATTTGTCTATCAAGTGATAGTTATTTTAGTTGTCATTTCATGTGCTATAATAATGTTGGAGCTTCGGTTATATATTACTGGGTAATCCACCCTGCCATTGCCTTGTGTTCTATGTTAAGCAATCTCGCGTATGGACTATTGAATGGTGAATGAGTTTTCCTGTTGTTTTCTACAGCTGTATATATTGCCTGGTGCAAGAATTTGGGTCTTGAGGATGGCGTGTTGGAACTGTTTTGGTTTTTTAAGAGGTTAAATGTGTGGAGAACTACTTGATGGATATACAAGAGTACTGAAATAATGATTTGTTCCACTTACCAGCCTTGGGATGTGTGCTTTTGTAAAGTTCTGACAACTATGGGCATGTGATGTCATCAAGTAAAGTTTTGACTATAGAAAATTTAACACATTTACATGGCATCTGAATACAATGTCTTGCCCATGTATCGGTCTGTGAAGTTTTTCTGAATGGTGGCAGAATTTTAGGTTAATTAGTGTTCAGAGTCAAATTTGTTAGGATTTACTTATAGGTCAGCAAATGTGTTATGGTGGTGAGGGTGAGGAATCAAAAGGCACCAGCAAAGCTGGCAATGACTACTAACTTTTACAATCTGTTATAATGGTACAAAATAGTAGACGATACAGTAGCGTTTTGGGATCTGATTGGGGTTTCAGAAACTACAAAGGGTTATACAAGAGCTGGCTGAAACTGGGGTTGTTATAATGTGTTGTATTTCTAGATGCTGGATCTTGTAAATCATGTTATAGCAAGTATACTGCTGGAAAGAATTGGATATGCTGGTGGTGGAATCCAAGTTACGTGGTATTAAATGGATTTATGATGTTCTGGGACATAATTGCTATGAGCCGGTGGGGTATTCCTTTTCAGACTTCTAAGGTCTCTATGGCCAAACCTTCTGCCTATGTTTTGGCTTGGTGATGGAGGGACTATGATGTCTGTAACTTGAGTAGTTCAGGTGTTTTGGCTGAGCACTTATGAACTTTGAAGATTTCTGGATGCAGTTGGAGATGAAATGAAGTTTGTTTCTAAAATATTTGGTGCATTCTCCTGTACAGGGATAGTTGCCTGCTACTCTCTGGCAAAGCACATGGTGCATTGCCTTGATTATTGTTGGATTGCCAACTGGCTTCTAGTCATTGTTCATTTTATATTTGCTTGATTTGTAGGGACAACTTATTTTAAATGTTTGATTGTTGCAACATGTAGCACCGAATCAATTTCAAGCTAGCTGACTTGTCCCGGATGATATTGAGTATGATCTTAGGCGTGAATAGGTACTTTATTCCTTGTTCGTTATCTTGACAAGGAGATGCTTCAGCAGTGGTTACTGTTTGTTGACGTGATTTTAATCTGTGCGTGGCATTTCTCGGGTTGCAAAATTGGCTTCTGTAGGGACTGTTCTTGGTGACATCTACTCTGTGATTTTGGTGTAATCCCAAGCTTCACTGGCTTTTTTCAGGATATAGAATGCGTGCAGGTTCCGTTTCTCCTCTCCGTCGTAGGGATGCTCGTCGTCGTTCTAGTCCAGGTTTTCAAACCATTGGTGGTTCATCACGAGGTCGTGGTTTCCGGAATGAGAGAGAACCTGGTCGATATCGTGACTATTCACCCCCATATGCCCGTGGAAAGGATGGAGGTCGGTTCCCTGGTAGAGGTTATGATCAGTTGGCACGTGGGCCTGGTGGCCCTGAACCATTAAGAGTAGAAGACGTGCCTAGAAATAATCCCAATGTACGACCAAGAGAAGGAGATTGGTATTGCCCAGATCCCTTGTGAGTGTCTGCTATACCCTATCCATCTTTAACCTTTCCGTTTCATTTGTTCTTGTCTGTGTCTTTTGCATGTTTTGCTTCAATCGGAAAACATTATTTTGATACTATTGGTTGTTTTATATTTAAGCTTCTACTGTAGTAGCATTAATCTGTCTTTTCAGTTGGAAGGTGTCATTTATGCATGATTTTCTTGCGGGATGTAACCTTTTTTTGAGGCGGTTTCAGGATGTAACCTTATATGTACTTATTATCATATATAAGGCTTGTTAAGTTTCAATATTAAACGGCTGTCCATCTATAGTTACTAAGTGTACCTCTCCGTCTCTTTCTTAATGTGTGTTAAGAAATTCATGGTTGTTTTCCCAATTGTTCATGTCCTACAGCAGCTTGTGTTCTAATGATATGCTGGGTTTTTACAAGATGATCACTCTGAATTTCCGCTTCTCTTATGGGATTCATCTTGCTACAGACCATCTGCAATCTTAAGTTATTAGCGTCCTCTCTTCTATACCTAAGTTGAGAATCTCATTTGTTGTTTGCATGTCTGTCTGCAAGAAACACATATTGCTTCCATTCCTTATTAATTTTTCTGATGGCGGAGGTTTGGGGCACGATGTTTTCACAATGGAGACATGAAATGCATTTCCTAGTGCCTAGTGGTTGTGTGAGAAATGAAGCCAAAGAAACTACCGTAGAACTGACTGGTGGCATTTTGTATTTGTTGGTGTTTTTCATAAATCTACTAGGTTTGGCATTTTGGTTTAGGCTCTTCTGTTTTTGGTTATCTGAGACATACTTTGCACCATCTTTCAGATGTAAAAATTTGAATTTCGCAAGACGAGAGCATTGCAACAACTGCAATAGGCCCCGTTATGCTTCATCTGGAAGTCCTAGGAGAGGAGGGTATTTGTGTCCCCCATTCCCTCCACACGAACGCATTCCACCTCCTATATTGGATCATTCTCCTGTAAGGAATATGAATGGTGGCTACAGGTCTCCCCCTCGTGGTTGGCCCAGAGATGCTGGCAGAGACTTTAGAGCTTTTGGACCATCGGGAAGAAACGAAGTCAGATTCCCTGATCCCCTAATGCATGAAAGGCTAAACTTTCTTGAAGATGATCCCATTCCTAGGGACAGGTTCGGGTATTGTGATAGACCCCCACCGCCTGAGTGGGGCCACAGAGATCACGGACGGGATAACTTCTTTTATGAGAGGAGAGGATCGTATGGAGGTAGGTTCTTGTCTCCACCACCGGCACCAGCAGTTCCTCCTCGTGGCTGGGCATCTCATATCAGGGATCGAAGCAGGTCACCAGTTAGAGGTGGGCCACAAACTAAGCATTATCAGCGGAATATGCATAGCAACCGGAGACGAGATGATCAGCGTGCTCTTGGAAGGGGTGCATTTTAGCTTGTAATGATATAATGACAAAAGGCTTGTGAGATTTGGTATTTTTTGTGGTGAAGATCTCTACTTTTGCCTATTGGATTCTAAAACTGTGCGTATCTATAGCTTTCATTTGAGGTCTCTAAATGTTTTCCTTCTGGTTATTACGTTTAAGTGTAGCAATTGTCCATCTTGACTAGCAAGTGTACACAGCCCAGGTATATAAGTTACCCAAAATTCAAGTCGTCTTTAATCATTAATAAAATCTAGATATACTCATCCTTAATGACTGATTAACAACTTTGTAGAGACATGTGATCTTGATGGTGCGGATTTACTAGGATAACTTCTGAAAATAGGATCTAGAAGCGAAGCATAACATTACTATTAAAAAAGCATTATGTTTGGAGGTGAAAAAATATAATAATTTATTATAACATTATAATATATATGAAAAAGCATAGTCGTCTAAAAAATACTCCCTCCGTCCCATTCTTCTTATCCCGTTTTCCTTATTGGGCCGTCCCATTTTTCTTGTCCCATTTCTTTTTTTGCCAAAAAATAACACACAAAAAGCATGTGGACCACATGTGTACTATACTCTTTTACACTCATCAACTTCACTTTCTTAATCTCTGTTCCCAAAGGAAATGGGACAAGAAGAATGGGACAGAGGGAGTATTATCTAATGTATACAAAAGCATTTCAAATTTGAAAAATCAATCTTGATCATCCATCAATCCAGATCAACGGATCAGATTGGATCCTAGATCCTATTTTCAAAAGGGATCTTAAATGATCGATCTCCTCTCATATAAATATAGATAATTGCATATCTACGAATATCATTGTTTTGTACTAATAAGAAATATATTTGTATTTGATTTTTAATTATAAATTTTTTAATAAGAACACCGAATTTTGAAGACGAATATCTCAAATCAAGTCAAGTAAAATTATTTGATTCGATTTCAAGCCTATTTACCTATTTGACTATTTTTCTTCAATTCTTCGTCTCTATCTCCTCTTGTAATTGTATTTTGGCGGTCCATATGAAATTCATGCTACATATCATTTGATGCCATTATTTCGTGTCACACATAGGTGAATAGGTGTTAAAGGTTGATTTTGTGATGGATGCTTCACATATATATAGATGTATCATGCATGTATGTGTATACGTTTGTATATGTCTTCCAGAGGCCGAAAAATTATGACAGAATATTTATTTGAGGCCAAAAAAATATATAACAAATGTGTTATCTCTAAATCTTGTCATTTTATAGCCTTCCTCTAGCTCAGTCCCCATGTCTGCAGAATGACCAAAATAAGTTCCTTTGTTAATAATACAGAGAACCGTCTTTAAACCTCACATCGAAAAAATTCGATACTACTTTTAATGTCATTGTTAAATTTCATCAAATTAAGTTCTTTTTATGAAAAAAAATCACATCTTTCAATGTTTTCAACAAGATGTCCTTCATCACAAATTTTGGCGAGGACAACGAGTTATCCGTAGGATTTTTTGATGTGGGAAAAAGTCCACCTCAATTAATCTATGTTCAATCTGAGAATTCGGCGAAGTGACTCATTATTCCGTTGTCGAATTTTGGGACATGAGACATTTTTTGAAAACTGCTGATTTCTTTCTTTTTAAAAAAAAAAAAGAATGTAAGTTGGAGACATTTTGTAATTAACACCAAAAAAAGGATGTCTTTTTTTAGAAAAGCAAAAAAGCTAAAATTGGGGACACAAATATAATTAACCCTAAAACTCAAAAGAGAATCTCAGCTAGGATAGAGCAAATTCCAAAGAGAACAAGTTGATTTATTTGAAATTTAGGTGGATAGGATTTACCTGAATTCTGCCATCAGATGTTCCAATGACTAACATATCTTGATTGGTGTCAATGGCCATGCAAATGATTTTGCTGCTCAAATTTGTTTGAAGCGTTTCTACTTTGCTAAGCTTCTTTCTGCACCAAACTTCAACGCTTCCAACTTTGGATCCCAAATATACTAGCTCCGAGCTTACGGCCATGCTTCTCACATCCAATGTCGATGCCAATGATCCCACCAACCCATAGTTTGATGTGCTCCAAATCTAATGCCAGTCACAACAGTTACACAAAACTACAAAAAGTACTCCCTCCGTGCCATTCATAATGTCCCATTATTTTTGGGCACAAAGATTAAGGAGGAAAAATTGACGAGTGTAAGGAGGTGTGACCCACATGGGGTCCACAAACTTTTTATGTGTATTTTCTTTGCCAAAAAGAGAATGGAACATTATTAATGGGACAACCAAAAGAGGAAAGTGGGACATTATGAATGGGACGGAGGGAGTAATAATTATGAATGGGCTAATTGATTCTAAATACACAAACTATATATAACCAAATTTTAGTAGAAGAAATAGACGAACATATAAATTTTGAGTCTAAATTTCATTCTCAATAACTTGATTGTGTAGAGTCTGAAGAAAAAAGCAAAGCTACATCCCGAAAGTTCTTGACGATAGATTTCTAATGTTACATGATACATGAATCCAAATTATGACAGTAAAGGTATAAACTTTCAAGACAATTACTAGATCTCGATCCATTTTCGACCGCTTGCAGCTATTAAATATAACAATATGAGGCAGTCGAACTATAATTCCGGATTGATAATTGGACTTTAAATAGTCGAGTTATTGGCTAACAAATTTTAGACTGAGGCCAAAGTCCAAGAATTTCAAAGTTTGTAATTTTTGGACTAAAACTTTGGATTTGATTAAGAAGTGGCAATAGTTTGTGTATATACATATAATTAAGTGAAAATATATATACCTTTACATTTGCTCCATCGAGAGAAGGGCCGGCTGCATATAAGAGTCCATCATGAACTTGGAGGGAGTAAACAGGGTTTGCTTTCCCAATAAGTTTCTTGGAGCCGGTCTGTATATTTGCTAGTGTTCCTGTCACTAGGTCGATTTCCTGGAAATATATATAGGTGCAAAATAAATAAATAATGTGCACATATGGATATATATGTTTATGCAATCAGGGGTGCTCTCTAGTGAGAATTGATTTTATCATGAGAAGTGAGAATGACGAACAAGAGCATAAAATCGATAAACAAGCGCATAAAATCAACGAACAAGAGATGAGCGAAATAAAAAACAATACATAACTATTCTCAACGAATAAGCGCATAAAATCAACGAACTTCTCTTTTCTCACAATACATAACTATTCTCACAAGAACCAAACTCTATGCAACCAAAGAGTTTGGATATATACCTGAATACTATTGTCGTTGCATCCACAATAGAGTTTTCCTTGTACGAGAGCCAAGCATTTTGCATACTTGTTTTGATTTAGTAGTTTAGAGGATCCATTCCACGAGTGTAGCTGGGACAATTCAAGAGGATGCACACATATGTTGTAATCAAATGTTCTCTATGGTTGTAATTTATCATGATAAAATGAGTGATTAGTAAAGAAGAGGTGAGTACGTCCGTAGGTGTGGACAATGATACTTTTCTTCGGTGCAAATGATTCTTACTTTCTAGTTACAAAGTAAAGAATAAATGACGTTCTCTTCGTCCCACTCCACTTGGCTCAATTCGTTTTGATACAATTATTAAGAAATTTGTATGTTTGTGTTCAAAATGATAGGGTCTACTAAAGTTGGAACTTTTTTCAAGACAAAAATTTATTATTCCGTTTATGGAAACAAGTCGGGTTGGACAACTCAAAATAAAATATGAACCAAATGGAGTAGGACAGAAGAAGTACTTTATTTTCAATATAAATAATACTTCACAAGAGTTTTTTGTGTTACAAAAGATGGGACAAAATCTTATACTTTGTCACTTAAATACTTACTCAAATTTCCCTTTTTGGCTCATCCGCCAAATGCTTATCTCTTTCATTTTTTATTCATTTTTGAAATTAGACCCTGCACTACTTTTCATCTACTTAAAATTAGGACCCGCAATTCACTCACATTATTCATCTACTTACAATACTAATTTTTCTTAAAACTCATACCATTATCAAATGGACAAATACTTGGGTGATGAAGGGAGTAGTATCATTTCGATGGTCCTCATTCACTTTTTTTTTTTCTCATGTTCTCTAGTTTGTAAAATAAAGTTTACCGTACAAATTTGCTCATGATAATATTTTCACACCAATCTTCCCCTATGATAATATTTTTTATAATTGGAGTGAGAAACAGGAAAAAGACATGTTCTACAACAGTTTTTTTATCCTCGCTAAGAAAAATTATTTACTCTACAAATTAAATATATGAAAATGATGAAAAATATTTGTTCTTTTAATCATTTTCCATAAAAGAACACACTCTCGTGAGAGAAGCAAAGTATGTTATTACCTTGACGCCGGCTCCTTGAGGAATGAAGCATGCAATGTTAGTAGCAACTACGAGGTTGTTTATTTGATCCTTAACCTCCTCAACTTGTTCACAATATATTCCTTCCTCTAATATGGACCAAACCTGCAATCAATTAATGTTTCATAACTAACCTTAAGATCCTTTCGATCCATTAATTAAACATCGTTCCTACTTACCCTCACAGTCTTGTCAACTGAACCGCTGTAGAGTTTCTCTGTTGATTGCATTACTGTCAAGCTCGTAACCGCTTTTGCGTGCTCCCGGATTTCTTGGATAAGACACAGCTCCGACCCTCTAGCAGTCCAAACCTTCAAGGCGTTTACTTTGAGTGATAAGATAGATAGATAGATAGATAAAAATAATTCACACCAATCTATCATTTACTTTGATGGATTGCTTAGTTTTGATGCATTTGTTTCCATTTCTTTCTTCATTGTTTCACTCGTTTTAACATCTGTGGCTAGAAAAGGTATTCAAACCTTTATAGTTCCATCTGAGTGGGCGGAGAAAAGCTTTCCCTTGAAGAATGTTAGAGAAAGAACTTCTCCATTGATGGAGCAATCTTCTTGGCTTAATTCTTGATGACTCCAAATATCCTGCAAATGGCATCCGGATTAAAGGTGTACATTGCCGGAAATGGCGACGAAAGGCAATTTTAAGAAAAATTACGGCGCTATTGTCGTGCTCTTGTGAGAAGACTTTGAGCATCTCAAATGCCATGGTAGAAGATCTCTTGAGCTCCCTCAGCCCTTTTAGAATGTCTTTCGTATGACCCGCTAGATCTTGCAACCCTTCTGAAATCAACTCGTGTACATTACTATCATATCATGAAATTTCCAACTAAGTTTTTCTTATACCCATGTATTGATCAAAAGTTAGCCAAATCCAAACTAGTTAAAAGACTAAAACAAAATTATTTTGTCTGTAATTACTTTATCTTAGTGAGGCCTTAGACAGAACTGAAAGCCTCTTTCAAATCATTCAATAGGGATGATATTTGCATGAGGAAATTCTATTCCTGATCAAGTTGTTTCACTGACCAGAATATATTTCATTAGAGTATGAGTTGAGATATTATAAGCATGATATGAATCTATGATGATGTAAAAGCACTTGTTGAATTAAGTTAATTAGTTACTAAGAATGGAAGATGAAAGGTCTATCTTATGTTATCTAGTTTTGATATTGCATGTCTGCACTGCTACCACTAACGAGCATATTTTGCAATGAAGCATGTGAAAACGATACTTCGCATGTGAGAGATTTTGTTAAGGATAAAAGATTCAAAATATTGATGAATTTTATGAGTTGAAGTCCAGTAGGGGCACAACTAATGCGATCATGCAGATATTTTGGTAATTATAAAATTTAATGTGCCAGAGTGTTTATCTTTCAGCCTACTCCATTATAAAATTCTAAAGAGATGAAACAAGACATCCATGAGACTAACCGGTGTGACGGATGAAACTGTTGAGGCCAAGCATGGAGAGCGCTCTTTCTTCAACATTCTTGTCCGATTTGAAGACGGAGACGAAGTGGTCGAGCAAACACACGCGCGCCGCTCCTCTTATCCCTGTATCCGGGAGAATCGACAGCATGTATATGAGCCACGTGGCGGCCATGAAGCACACCGCGTTCAGCTCCTCGTTGTTGCTCCTCTGCCCTTGTGCAAGCCCCTCAAACACTAGCCCAAACTCATGGCTCACAAGATGGAAAGCCACTTTCCTCTCCCACTCTTCAGCAGCCTTCTCATCTTCCTAAACATGGTTACCAACTTCAATTGAAGAAATTCAGGAGAATATGTAGATTGAAAATCTTGTTTGTGCATGGCTAGATGATCTGACCAGGGTGTCTTGGGCACTCGCAGATATGTTGTGGCGGCGTTGATCCCTTCGTAGAAACGCTGCGTAGCTCTTGTCGATCCCCGCGCGTTTGAGGAGAATGGCCCTCGAAAGAGATTTTCCCGAGTAGGAGAATCTCCCTTGCAGGGCCAATATCGTCTCTGCAGCTGATAATTGTGCAGCTGCAGATTCTGAGTTTCTGAGACAAGAGATAAGAGTGTCTATGGCCTCTTCTCTGTATATGCTCATCTTTCTTGGCTCCTCCTGAGATAGTAGATGCTACTACTTGATTAACTAAATTCTCTCTCTCTCTCTCACACACATAGGGATATACAGAAACGTACTTACCAGAAGATCAAGTTGGAGGAGAAGGCCAGCCACAATGGGAGACTCATCCGTGGGGGCATTTTGAAGGTATATAAGAAGGGTGTGCATTGTGCTGAAAGTTCCCTCATCCTTCAACACGTGCATTATTTGCTCATTCAAATTTCGCCTGTATAAGAGAGCGTTTACTAGTCATGATTACCTTAACTACTCCATCCATCCCTGAAAAGTGTGCGAGGTATGGTGTGACATATGTTTTAATAAAGTGGTTTGAAAATTTGAGTGTATGTTAGTCGGAGATTGTTAACTTTTTGATAAAATAGGTTTCCAAAACAGAAATCTGCACACTTTTCGGGAACGGAGGGAGCATCTATCTGATTGGAAGTAGAAATCCGGAATGACGTGTTATACACACCTGTTCAACTTAACTAGCTCGGAGAAGAAATGAATGATCTCGAGGCGCTCCCCATCGTTTACTTGAGGCAGAATTTCCAAAAGAGGACCTAATTCTGCTTTCTCAGCTACTCTGTTCCTACATTTCCCATCCTCAAGAATGCATCTCAACAGAATGCTAACCGCAGCAACCCTTTGCTCTGTTTCCTGCGCTTGTAGACTCCCCACTATTTTCTCAATCGCTTCAGTCGAAACAATGCTCGCAACTATCTGCCCAGCACCGGCTTCCCCGGCGCTCCGAAGAATCCGCGCCAGCAGAAGCATCGCCGCCGTTCTGGGCTCCATAAACATTTTCGTGGAAACATCAACATCATCACCGCCACCGTTAACGGTATCGAGTAGATCCCCGGCGAGGTCCATCTCCACGAGGCTCGCCGCAGGCGGCCTCAGCAGGTAAACCAGCACGAGCGCCTCGGGCAGCCCTTTCTTATACAACTGGACGATGCTCTCCACGTCGGAATCCACTCTGGTGAGCGTCTGCACCACCGCGTCCTCCCTGGACCCCAGCTCGGCCAGGAGGAAGACCGCGGCCCTCAGGACGCGCGCGTCCACGGAGTTTAACAAAGTCTCGACAAATCCGTTGACGACAGGGGGCTTTGCCAGCATGGGCAGGAGGTGGTCCGCGGAGGAGTCCCGCCAGCAGCCCTCGATTTTGAGCACGGCGGCCTCGGCCTCGGCCAGCACCTGGGAGGCGCAGACGTGGGTGATGGCGAGGCGGAGGTCGGGGTCGGGGAGGGTGATGACGCTCTTGGGGGAGACGGCGGGGTTGCGGTCGCGCCACGTGGCGATGAGGCGTTTGAGGACGTAGTTGGTCTTGGGGAGCTCGGAGGTGTGGAGCTTCTGGCGAGTGATGGGGCAGGTCCAGTTGCCCCTCTCGACCCATTCCTGGATGGCGGATCGCTCGTAGGTTTGGCCGGTCTCGAGGGTGACGGGGTCGTGGAAGACGCGGCTCGTGATCGGGCACACGAAGTCTTTGGGGGCGTTACCCGTCGATGCGTCTTCCATTGAATCATCCACGCAACTGGACATTCATCGGATTTTATTTAATTACTTCAAAATGGAATCCCAACTTATATACAGTATTGTTTTTAGTATATATTTGGTACCGTTGCCATCCGTGATCGCTTAGCTTTTCTCTCCGGTGATGCTGCTTCGTGGAGTCTAACAATGCCGCTTTCTTGATGTTTTCCTACACGACATCATTAAACCTCTTTTAAATATTACACGACTCCAGGGCTAAGCCATGTTACCATACCGGATGATGACTCATCTTGTCAACAAAGACCCATAAAATGATAGGATCAGGATTGCAAAGTAAGTAGCTTTGGTGTTTCAGACAACATCATTGTTGGTATCGATATTACCTTTTGTTGAGTCGAGTTTTCGCGATTTATATCCAATTCTTTGGATGGGATTTGATTCATGAGGACTTCCGGAGATACTCTGACTGGTGAGAGCGATGGAAACTTTGAGAGTCTCTTCGAATCTGTCATCTTTGATTCAAACGATTTCTCTCCTTCACCCCATATTGGCTGCAATACATAATCACAACTAGCCATACATTAATACAAGATAAATTATTTATTAAGTGACCTTGACAGCGTCAAGGGGAAAAAATAAAATTAAAATTAGCAAGAAGCAGCACAATTTTCGCGGAAAGAAAACTGCAACGCATAAACAAACAAGATTCCAGCAGGGAAATTTGACTAATTTGTACTTAATTAAATTGGACTAGTACTACTTGTTTTGAAGAGTAGTGTATTTTTTATTTTATTGATTTGTGTTGTCTACCAACTGTGAGAATCGCAATGAGAAACCTATGTCTTATCTTATTTTTCTTTATCTATATATAAATTAAGATTGATCATATTTTATGTCTTTTAACTTTCAGCATTTTTCAAATAATGTTCTCAACTTACATTTTCTTAAAAGAGACCTCCACTTTTTACGTTTTCCACAAAATATTCTCACCTTAAATTTTCTTAAAAAATAGCAACAAAGATAAAATTATATAGTAGTTTATAGTAGAGAGACACATTTTGATTCAATCTTTAACCCATTTTATTAATTTTCGGATTTTATATTAAACTTGCAAAATCTAATTTAAAAAAAAAAATAGATATGTCCTCTTTTTCAGAATTTATAGGGTTTAGTAACTTATTTGTAAATGAAATGTAATAATTTGTAAGACGTGAATGTGAATTAAAATGTGAAGATGAATTAGCAGGAAAACAAATGGATGTAAATAGCAAAATTTGAAGAAAATAAAGCATTACATTATACCGTCTGTTTGGCGACTCAAATCCCTGGCTTCTGATATGTTGTTCATCAGCCTCACAGAAATGGTGAGGATCATGAGCTTCATCACCAAACACTATTCTTGGTGGTGAAATCATCTCCTCATGATGATGATGATCATCATCCCCCCCTTGTTTCCGCACCACTTGCTTAAAATACTGCGCAAATATCCTGCAATTGTCTTCGAGCAAAACCTCATAATCCCTCTCCAACTCCTTGAGCGCCGAAGCCTGGGCGCCGTTCATCTGCGACAACAGCGCCGAGTCGAGGGGCAGAATCTGGGATCTCCGGCGGTTGTACCATTCGAGGATTTTAGAGAAGTGAGGGAGAAAGAGGTCTTGGAAGAGGAGCGGCGCCATCTCGAGGCGGGACAGGGCGGGCTCCGCCTCGAAGAGGGCGAGGAGGGCGAGGGCGGCGTCGAGGGGGCGGTGGGAGAGGTGGTGGACGAGGGAGAGGAGGAAGAGAGAGAAGGGGCTGTTGGTGGGTTTGGAGAGGAGGAGATTCTCGGCGAGGCGGAGGGAGGAGGCGCGGATGGAGGGGCTGCTGCTCGAGATGGCGTTTTCGACGGTTTGGGAGAGGAATGTTAGGGGCTTGGTGGGGGCTCTTTTGAGGAAGGTGGAGTGGAGGTGGCGCCGGAGGAGAGGTTGGGAGATCGCCTCCGAGAGGAACGTGGTTGTTTGCTCTAGGATTTCGGCGGAGGCTGACATTGCTGCGGCGGAGGAGGGCTTTCCTTGCTGTTTAATTAGTTGCGATGATGGGATTGGGACGGCTTTTACGAGTGCCGCCTGCACATTATATTAATTATTATTTCTCTAATAATTGCCATTTGTCATATGCAAAACTCAGTAAACAGCCAATTTAGTCTTCAGCTTCATTTGACTGTAACATAACCGCCGGAACGGTGTGCAACTGTATCCCCGTCAGCAATAAATATGGATACCAAATTTTAGGCTTTGACTGATTCTTATTTCATTTAATTGCATACAAAATCATGAACTTTATCGTAGTTTTCATCTTTCTAGTTACGAATTTTCAATTGTAACACTAACATCAATAACTTGAACCTTTACTTCAAAACAAGAATCAGTAAAAAATTAAGACATGCCTGGCAGGTGAAAATGTGGTTTGTTGGTGTGTGATCACTATATATATTCGTAGAAATATAAACCGCAACTAAATGGTGCCTTGCAGTAATCTAGCAAGTAAAGTATTGTATCTACATAAACTAGCAGTAGCAAGTACGAAAGGCTTCTGTTTGAATTTCATGATAAACAATTTGAAGTCTTCAATTTTCAATTTTCAAAGAGTAGTAAAAGGATATGATGTCTAGTGATGATTCAAAATCTAACAAAAACTCTATTTTTCCCACTATAAAAAGGTTAAAGTATTGCAATTGTAGGCTGTCATGTAAATTCAAAGAATATAGAATTGAATTTCATAAAAGAAGAATATAGAAGTGAAAGGCGAATTGAAGGTCTTGGCCTTCAATCAACATTCAGTGGTTTCGGGGGAGTTTCATATTCTCCCAAGTTTGTTTCATGGAGAGTGATGTAACGTGAACATTCCTCTCTGAATATTTTGAGGATTTACATTTTGTTTGATTGAGGAGAATTATAAAATTTCTTTCAACACATGAACATGCACTATAAAATTCTAACTTGGTTGCAGGAAAGGTAAAATGGTGGAGATTGTTGAGTGAATATTGACTTCGGCTGAAATTGGATAGAATATTGATAAACTGGCAATATATTGTATATGACCAATATTTTTGAACTCTGCCTTGATGTTAACTTCGAATCTTCAAGAAAAGGTTGTACATTTTATAACTTTCTCCTTCCTTTACAATTTTATTTTGTCTTGTGGTCCAATAACTAATTACCACAATTTGATCATGGTTTCATAAGTAGATATTAGTGGAATAATGAAGTGAAAGTTGGGCAGTTTATTCCTATATTTAAGAAACATGACTTGCACTAACAATTTAAGGCCTGTTAAATTGCAATTTCCAGAAACAGTTTGCAACAGTTATAAGAGTGCTTTTAAAGTAGGAAGTGGAGTTTACTGGCCACGAAAGGTTGGGTTCTGATGCCAAATGATACGATCCTCGCCCGTCGAGAGATGGGTGCGTAAGCGATCATCTCTAGCAAAAGCATATGGGAAGTAACTGGAGCGAAACCATTGGTGTCGTTGCCAACAAAGAATGGGAGTGTTATTTAGTTTGAAGGAAAGACCCTGCGTTCTTGATATCTCCACAAATGAATGAAAAGCAATTCTATACATTCAACAAGGAAAATATACTACACGGAAGCTTGAGTGTAGTAGAAATTACAATATCAGCACAACTGACAGGTACACGTCTAACAATTATTGATATCTTACAAAAGCTGATTGCTCAAAAAATAAATAGCATGTCAAGACATCATACACCACCTCTAAATAGCATGAAGCTTTTTAAAGAACGGAGACAGATCTGCATTAGAAGAGTAAACTTACACACTTACATTCAACTTAGCAAGTCATGTTCATCAATCTCGGGCCGCTTTACTTCCAACATCAACTCAACTCTGAGCCGAAGCTGAAGGATTGCTGCCCGATAATGAAGTTAAACCAGTGCCACCATCGGGACTATTGTTTTCTTCACTAGCATGTTGGATAAATTCATCAGGCGACATGTGAGAACCATGGCAGGCACAAACAATCTTAATCTGAGTAGGACTGTACTTGTACGTTACACCTGATATTGTTCGGCCATTTGGGCGTGAGCCGTTAGTAGACACCCATGGCAGATTCGGGTAAGATCCACAACCCCCGAATTTGAGATCTGCGGTGATGCCAGGCCTTATAGCTGGAAACTCTGACGGAAGTGATTCAGCTCTTGGCTGATTAGACGCATCTTTCACCTGATGAATTGCGTGATTCACTTTCAGATCGCCATCTGTGTGAGAAGATGAGCCTTCTTCACCAACTTGCTGCTTTCCATAACTTTTTCCAGGTTCTACAGCCCTCACATCACACTGTGTAGTTTCAGATGACTTGTGTGAAATACCTGCCATGTAAATAGAATAAAGCATCAGGAACCCATGTGCCATGGACAACTTTTGAGCAAAATCACATCTCTCTAATTTGATCATGTCAAACTTGTGACAGGGCATCACATTCTATGATGAGCTTATTGCACACATACCTGAGAATAATTCTACTATATCTATATACACAGACTAGACTTGCACAATATAACATAGATATATCATATACCTCAGATGTGTGCCAACAAACATTCAGACGATTCAAGGCGCTGGTGTTGCTGTTTTCTTAAAGATTATGTTTAGATCCTTGACACCATAGTTCTAGAAAAGCAATAATAACGACTAATCTTCTTGACCAAGGATGAGAATGGAGATACTGAGAATGTGTCACAACTCCTATTTTCATTTAAGTTACTGCATTCATCTCATCAAAAAGATGAATTGAATTTTCTTAAGGTAACGGGATCTAAAATCAGAAATGAATTGAAGGAAATGGTAAGAAGTTGGAGCTGAATCTGATGACTCTCTTGGAAATCAGATCTCTTGGATTCAGGAACTTTGTAGAAGAAGTCTCTAGGGTGGGTTAGAGAAAGAGCAGTCGCCTTCTTAAAGGAATATGCAGATAAAAGTGCAATACAATTAGAGACCAAAATCAAATGAATCACCCGAGTCACCAACCACTACTAAGTAAACAATGCTACATAACTCCACTAGCAAAAAATGCCACTGAAAGCTATGACCCTAGTGCAGTCAAAGGAAAGGCCTTGATCTCACTGCCTGTTTTACTTAGAATCAGTAAATTAGAATTGAAAGAAACCATTGGCTACCAGGTATCATTAAAAAATAAATAGATAAATTGAAGGAATACCTTGAGTGAGCTTCCGGCCATCATTCTGAGTGTCTGGGTTCCCTGGATTCCTTCCAGAATAAGTTTGGTGATGAGAAATGATGCCACGAGAGTTATCTCTGTCTAGCACTGGAAGCTGGACAGGAGTGTACCCATACATTAGAGGAAAATTAGCAGGCATAACCGAATGGCCGCCTGGCCGCTCAATGTTTGTGGTACCCATCGCATGCATCATGCTAGGCTTTGGATAGTTGGATGGATTAGGAGTACCACTAGAATTCGAATCCTTAGCAGGTTGTGAGTAAGACATGTTCATGTTTGCTGGTGGAACTGGGTGTGTAACACCATAAGAAACGGACATATTCATCACATTGAATTCCTTTTCTGATGAAATCGTAAACTTTTTCTGTCCTAGAATTTCAACACCACTTGAATCTCCAAAGGCATGAGACTCCTTCTGAACCCTGGACGGAAATCGTTTTGGAATATCATCATTCTGGGAAACGTGCCTTGAAGTTGAGCCATCTACTTCTGAATCCGCAACATCTTCATTTTCTGCAGTTGACCCCTCATCTGTGGTTATGGAGATGTGTGATGCCTTGGTTTTATCACTCAAATCAGGATGACTGGTTTCTCTCTCGTACTTTTTCTGTTGGTTTGTCTCAATAAACAGGTTTTTCCGCTTTTCACCAACACCTGAAGTCTTTTCCTCAACTTCAGTGGACCTATTATCACTTCGTAACCACAATCCTTCAGCATTTGAATTCTTTGAAGTTTCTAAATCAGCAGCAGGTTTGGGAAAGTTGTAATTAAAGGCCTCTCCAACTTGTGATGGATGTTGTTGATTTCCACCTTCAAGAAAGTTTTTGAATTCATTGATTAATTTGCTACCTCTATCGCCTTCATCTAACTTGACATCAGATGAGCTTCCCTGTTTACTTTTATGCGAGGAACTATTTCCGCCACAAGGAAGACCCAAGCTCAGATCAAGACCTTTCTCATCCTCCATTTGATAGCATCAAAATTTGTCTACAAAATTTTCGCATATTTGACCATTCAGCCTCCTCAAAAAAAGTTAAATACTAGCCACATAAAAAACAAACAAAAAGAAGCAGCAAATACCAAGTAGTTATCTTAAACATCTTATTGAAATATCTGCATAAGAGCATATAGCTTAAGATGTACAGTCCCATGCTACAACATCCTAAATGACAGTAAGGTGAAGAACAATCCAATGAATACTAGTCTAGCTTTCTGCTCAATACAAAGTCAGTTACTTCTAAATTAACTAAATACAACTAGTAAGAGAGTAGAAGCATTACACTCTGGGGAGTTTACTTTTCAAAATAGGATAGACTGATAAAACATAAAATTGAGCATTGATAAGATGGTCCAACAAGTTAAAAGTTGATCAATACATCAGTAATCCATTGAAGTCAACGATTTGATGAACTTTGATTATTTTTATCTATCCATTCCAGCCTAAAAGTAAAACCCCCCTCTATGTATACACTATATTAAAACACAATCCGGAAGCAGTTCTTTTTGTTATTAGGGCTGATTTTGTTATATTTCAATTGCACTAAATTTTGGAATGTGGTTTATTGGGCATCCAATTATCTCAGCCCATTAGCATCTATTTTCGGCAACAAACAAGAGTAAGAACAGGAGTGAATTTTCAATGAAATCAAAGATTTAAGTGACTGCGTCTACAAAAATCTCTCTCCATTTATTTCTCTATCTCAGATGTTGCAATAAGATCAGCAAACGCAACAGAATCCAGAAAATACACCATAAACACATGGTGAAAAGTAAGCTATTATGAATCCCTCATCTTCACCTACATCTATATAAACTATAAAAGACTAACATGTGAATGTTTGGCACCTAAACTCATCCACCAAACATTTGCTCAATAATTAATAAAACATTATTTATAAAAGCTATGCGTTTGGTGGAAATCTGTTGGACATAGCAGTTAATACACATGACATAAAGCATCGGAGCTTAAGAACTATCCTATGAATACATGTCTAATCTAGACTTTTTCTCGCTCATTTATGCTCATCTCTTACTTTTATAAGCATGTATAAATAGATCACAGTCAAATTCAGTACATCACAACGCTTCCAGCACAAGTTGACATCAAATTTCAATATCTCACAAATCCTATTATTCCAATTGTTAGATCCATAAATTCCAATTCAAAGAGTGGACTGAGATGGGCAGAATAGGAAGACGCAACATGGGAAGCTGACCTGATGAATAAATAGAACTAGTGCTTCTTAATTTTGTTGAATTGCAGCTGAAAAGAGTGCGGCAATCACAACTCCACGGCGACAGCGGCAGCTGGCGGGCGTTAACGGCGGGGACAACGCCAAATTTGGTCGGCCGAAAATAAGGAAGAAAAGGCAGCCGAGGCGGAGCTAGTGGTGGTTGATTGGTCAGTTTTGCCGGAATTTTTAGAAGAAGGAATTAGAATTGAAACATTCTAGGTTTTAGGGAGAGAGTGAGAGACGAGAGTGTGGCCATCTAAATGGGGAAATTATTTATTTATTTGGTAAAGTTTATTTAGTCATTTTTTTTTTTTTTTACTTTTAGGTGTTGTGCTTTTATTTATTGAATGAATGAATGGGCCAAATTTTTATTTTTAAACTATTATTGTTGGGCTTTCTGAAAAGTGGCCCGAATTATTCTAATTATTGAATAGTTATGTTGCATGAGAAGTAAGGGTCCTATTTTATAAAATTAATAAAATATTAATAAATTTATGAATTTATCTTGGAAAAATTGTGTTTTTTGTCCCATCGTTTTAGCATTTTTTTGAAAATGTTCCGGGCCTCTGATCCCGCGCGGTACTTGGTGCTTGAGCTTCAGCTTGCCCAAGTCGTCTGCTTCGGAAACTTGCCTTTTTC
>JAYJMF010000034.1:1525736-1536181 GCA_036873715.1 Salvia sclarea | reverse complement strand
ATGATGATGTTCATCATTATTCATCTACATGTGACAAACCAATCTTACATTTTAATTTATGAATTATAAATAAACATTTGTTCGTAAGTTTAAAAATTTATAATTAATTTTTAAACATCATGACATATTATTTATGTCAAATACAAAATAAAATAGGCACGAGGGAAAATACTAGTAAGTATAATTCATAGTTGCATATCAATTTGTTGATTGGTTACACAATCGGTTACAATAATTATAAGTGTGGGGTTTTATTAGGATCACTCCTAAAAATAAGATCTAATAACAAAGCATAACATTACGATAAAAAACATTATATTGTATGTGAAAAAAGCATAACAATTAATTAAAGTATTAATGTATACATGAAAAAACATTTTTGTCTAAAAGCATTATCTGATACATACGAAAGCATTTCAAATTTGGAGAGTCAATCTGAATCGTCCATCAATCCAGATCGATATAGAACAGATTGAATCCTAAATCCTATTTTGAGGATGGATCCTAAATAAAAATGATCCTCTCATATAATTATAACATTATGTATACAATTTAATTTCTTAATTGGTTACACAAGTGGTTATACAATTAAGTGCATATGAATTTCTGCAACAAATAATACGTATAGGGGGGTTCTTAATATTTTCACATGAAGAACAATCATGGGTAATAGCAAAAATAAAAAAATAAAAAATTGATGATTAATTATTCATAGTAGATAATTAATATTTTGAACTCCTGATCCTTTCACACATATAGTTACGATCAATTCAATTGTTATTATTATTTCAGGCATGTAAATATGACTCATAGTTAAAGATGTAGCTTTTTCTTTTACGATTAAACTTAAACTACTTTAAACATATGTATTTTATAAATCACAAATCAAATATGCCCACATATATAAGTAGAAAACATTATCTCCTAATTAAAAAGTATAATAATTTATAACTGAATATTTTACTTTAAAATTAAGGGACTATAATATGCAGTAATAATTAATTAATTATAATATATATATTGGATTAATATTTATTTAAAATTAAAAACTAAATATATAAAAAATTTCCGTGCATCGCACAGGGGCGAATACTAATATTATTGAAATTTAGGATATTCACGGCAACATTAGATAATTAGTCCATATACTGCATCGCAGGACTAATAATTATGATTATTGAGGTTGTAATTACGACACCATAAATGAAACTATAGATAATTGTGCATAATTACAACAATCATATAATAAGTGGTCACATATGAAGTTGAAGAATGAATAACGGTATAAGTTGAAGAAACAACAAAACAATGTAAATCGCCGTTAATAGTGAATTAAAGAAATAGTATTAGAATGAGAAGGAACAATCAATTCGGAAATTTATACTGACATCATTATCATTAGGTGTGATTTAGGTGATGATGGGAGGGGATCAAATAGAAATTCTCCTCATTTTGTTAACTAGGAACCAATGGCTTGTCCATTGATCTTGATTAATGAATGATCCATATTGATCTTTCAAATCTGACGTATTTTCTTATTACTCACAAGATAATTCTTTATTTGGATGATGCTATTTTACGTATTACATAATGTTCTTATCATTCTGATGTTTTTTAACGTATAACAAAATATTTTTTGATCATCAATATTATGTTGATTTCTAGTTAACAGAATGACGAGGGTTTCTGATTGATCCCCACCCAAATGATAAGGATGGAAATATGCACACTTTCCAATTTTGTTCATAGTAGATTGTGATAGTTCTATTCTCTGATAGAATAGTAAGTCAGGTATGTCAGTTCTATGAATTATTTCTTAGATGGAACCCATTATTAATAAAGTAAGAAAAAGATCGAATAAAGCAAGTACTAAACTTATCTCTTAGTTTGGGCCCTCTTCTTGTGATAGAAAGTGATCTATTTTTTTTGGCCATTTCTGGCAAGATTCTTCTAAAGAATCCAAAGGCTGTTAAAAGAAAGTGAAGTTCTATTATTTTGTTGGCCACTTCTAGCAAAGATTCTTCTAAAGAATCCAAAGGCGTGGTTGTTGTCAAAATCAAAATTTGAACAAAAAATAAAAATCCGAACTCAACCACAAAATACTCCGATTGGACGCCACAAATTACTAACAAGAAAGTGAGAATTTTGAATTCCATGAAATGTGTTGAACACATCTTCGTCTTTAATTAAAAGAAAGTGAGAAGAGAGAGTATTTGAAATAACGCTTCAACGATGAGCCCCGCGAGAGTGAGGCGCGAATAATAACATGTGAAAACGTCTTTAAATAGAAAGACAAGACACCAATAAAAAGATTTACGTCGTTTTGGATGCCAAAAAGTTGTGCCATCCCATATCAAACAAATTTGACACGTGGCACTATCCAAAAAATTCTTTTTTATTAAAAAAACATGGATGCATTATTTAATTATAAAATATACATTTTTCTTAATAAATCATGCAGAGTTTAATAATAAAATATATAAGATTTAATAATAAAATATACAGTGTTCATAATAAATTATGCATGGTTAAATAATTAAATTATTGATATTTCAATAATAAATCATGCATGTAATGTTTGGTAATAAATAATTCAGGGTTCTATTATAAATCATGCATTGTTCAGTAATAAATTGTGCATGGTACAATTTTTAACAGCAGATTCCTTTCAAATTTTCCACCACCATTTTTTAGTTTTCTTCTTCGTTTTTCCGGCGAACTCCAATATAAATACCGCTATAAACCACCATAACCATAAACCATCACCCTAACCTCCATAACTCTTGATTCAATAATTTTTAATCAAAAATTCATTATCCAACACCAAAATTCCAACAAATATTTTCGAAAAAATCACGTGAGAAATCGCCGGTGGATCTCACCTCCATAATCGTCGTTGAACATCAGCAACCATCGTCTGTCGCGGCGCCTCGCACAACTCCGAGAGAAGAACATGAGAAGAAGAAGAAGAAGAAGAAGAAGAAGAAGAAGAAGAAGAAGATTATTCACGCTAATGAAGAAGAGGAGATATTTTATGGGATGACACGTGTCGCTCATCTGGATACTCCTTCTTGTTTGAATGTATATTTCAGAATTGGTCCTACATACTATCTAAGGGAAGAGTTCTATATGATCCATTCCTTATACAATAGTATGTATTTCATGTATAATATTAATATATTATAGTAGACTATAAAATCTGATGGTATCATATATATTATAATACTATAATATATATGATACCATAAGATTAAAATATATATGATACCATAAGCTTACATATATCTTTTTTTTAATTACAAGTGGTACAAATATATAATATCATGACAAATTAAAGCCCAACATCGCACGCAGGCGGGACCACTACATCGTACAAATACGGGACAACTACCTGCACATAGGCGGGAAAACTACCCACATAAGAGTGGGAAAATACCTGCACATATGTAACACCTCGACATTTTAAACATATAATTATAAAAAGATTCGTAATTAGAATGTTGAGATTTGTGGTGCTAATAGAAAAATGAATATGCTTTCTTTCTAATTACAAATAAAAGTGAGGAATTGTACAAAAATTGTGAGGAGTAATCATAGTAACTAATTGTGTACTCAGTTTATTAGTTTGAAAATAAATAAATAGAAAGACTTATTTACCAAGGCAGCTAAATTCCTAGATTTTAATTGTGTAAGATCAAGAGTGATAAGTTTAATTAACAGGTTATAATAAATTCTTAATTGTGGAATTCAAGTTAATAGGTCCTGAATTTATTAAAAAATCCAAATAAATCAGAAATTAGCGGAACCCATCACTGATCAGCAGCAAGATATTATTGAAAAGGGCTTGGCCAACAATCCTCCACGCCATCCAATTCTTATCATCACTCATTCTTTCCCCTCTTTCCTTCAACATACCATTTCTCATTCAGTTACCTTTACCGATAGCAGAAGTTGCAGCTAAAGGAAAAGAAGGCACCTACTAAATTTATAATACCACAATATTATACTCCCTCCATCCCCCATATATAGGTCCATGGAATAGTGGCATGGGTTTTAATAAAATTGAAATAATTATAATATTGAGTGAAGAAAGGGTCCCACTTTCTGGAAAGAAGGGGTAATATTGATTAGGAAGGATATGTAAAAAGGATGAAAAGTTGGGAATAAAAGAATAAGGTGCTTTTACTATAAATGGAATGGGCCTATATTTCGCGGATAGGCGAAAAATGAAAGTTGGGCCTATAAGGGACGGAGGGAGTATTATATTTCATATACAAATACAAATTGACGTAAATATGCAATTGCTTCTCAATATGTTAAATATTAACCCAACAAATCAAACCAATGTATGGTAATAGTGTTCATCCACACACGAAGAGGCCTAAAAGCTAACACAAAAGAAATACAAATGGTGTCTATTGTAACCACCTCCATCACTGCAATTAGGTTTAAAAAAACGTTTTATGACTCGAGATGTTTCCCACCGCTTCACGAGGCGTACGTTTCGAGGCGTAGCAAGGCGTAACCTCGAGGCGTAAAACACAAAAACACATATAAATCATGCAGGGTTAGGAGCAAACACATGTAAACACATCAAAATCATAATCTTAAAAGTCTCAAGTCCTAACTACTACTTAGTACTTATATATAAGTCTTAAAAGTCTTAAAATTTAAGGCTAATTAATAGCAACGAGCAGTCAAGCACAATAACCAAAGATCCAAGAAGTTGCTGCAAGCTGCTGTCGAGGAGAGGCCGCGGCTGCACGCTGCTGTATTGGAGAGCGCGCTAGAGGGAGGGTGAGAGGGGGGCGCTGAGAAGAGATGGAGGATGGCGCGATGTACAGCGGGAAAAGAAAAAAGAAGACGCCAACTTGGGATTCAGATTTTAGGGTTAGAAATTAGATGTTATTTGTTAAATTAGAAGTTTAAATTAAAAGCCCACAACAAATTACATCTTTAAATAAAAAGCCAATTCTATTTGAATCTCAAAAGTACTAAGAAAACATTGAAAACCCCCTAAAAAACTCTACAAAAATGAGGCGTGCGCCTCATCGACGCCTCACCGCCTCGCACAGCCTAAGGCGTGCGCCCCTTCAGGGCAGGCAGAAACGGTGCCTCAGAGGCGTTTTCTTCACGCCTCTTGTCGAGGCACGCCTCAAGAGGCGTTTTTTACCATTTTTTTAAACCATGATTATAGACAACTTCTTTTACTTGGGATGAGCTATAATGAGGCTTGGCTGGATAATGATCTTGTTGCCAGCTTGTAATATATGTGGTTTATTTCATTGTCTGCTATAGAGTAATTGAATTGGTAGAGTTAAGGTAAATCTAGACAAGAAACAAATAGGAATTGAATTCTATGCTTCACACAAGGAGTAACTGGAAAAGTCCTGCCACATCAATATTTTTATTCATCCCTAGCCAAACTCTGTTTTTCTGTTCGTCTTGTTTTCTGATTTCATTGTTTAAATAAGTAATCTAGATGATACGGCTTGTATGTTTAGATGCAATATTTTTACTTTCCTAGTAGTTTGTTAGTTTGATATGAAATTTTAAATGTTTTAAGGGGTAAACCTGTTCTTATGTATGATTTTCATATGCTGTTATCTTGTCTTGTTGATTTGATCATTTTGGATCATACAGAGCAATCCAGGTTGGGGATTTGACAAGAAATGCCAATTCATGGATAAGCTGATAATGGAAGTTTCTCAACAGTACAAGTGAGCTGCGGGTGCTTTGCCTGGTACATATTCTGCATAAAGGGAAACTCATACTTCCAAGGATGGAAGACTATAAGAGAAGGGTTGGGTTGTCACTTGGTTATGGCCTTTTAAAGTTGATCGCAAACCGATGTTGTCGGATTATCTTTTTGGATATTCAGCACTTAGGAGATTTTGCCCTGAGCATTAGATAGCATGTCTCTTCTCATAAACATATGCCAAATCCTACATTTACCATAGATCATCAAATTGGTGAAACAAAGATTATATGATAAGGACCTCAGGCAGGTCCATGCCTAGCCAATTGGATTCGAGTTTCTGCTTTGATCGAGTTATTTTATGATGTTTTCATTAGTTTGTAGTAGTATTTATCATGTGCTAGGGCGTTGCCTTTTGAGGCTCCTCTAGTAGAAAATAAGGCTCAAGTGATGACTAACTGAAGATTTCAGGCTACTAGTACTTGGTTGGGAAAATTCATTTTCCTTCTAAGATGTGATTTTCTATTCCGAAGTTATACGCATTATTTCACTCACAAAGTGATCTAGGAATTACGCCCTATTCATCCATCCCACGAAATTAATTCACCTTGCATTTTCACACTAGTTAAGAAAATACATAAAATAGTTAATACTCTCAAGTTAATTGATTTTTACAATTTTAGTTTGAAATATATTTTTGCTCATTCGCGAATTGTCCGCCTCCAAAAATTCATCCGTTGCTCGTGATTTCCAACATCGGTTTGGCCTTCAATAAACAGAGCTCTGCCTCCGTCACACCGGCCATGCTGAATAATTAAACCCCGCCGGAGGAGAAAAAGTCGCTAAGAACACCTTCAAAATTGGTTGTCAATTTGCCATAATTCAGCAAGAAATCACAAATAATTGTTGGGGAATTTAGTACGTTATATTTGTTAAAGTGTGAGGCCAAATTTCTAATCTTCTGAGTTCATAGTGAAGACTCCTAAAATGTAAAAAAATCGTGCAATACCTTCTTTAATATTTTTTGTTAATTGATAAAAAAATCGTGGATTTACTCCTAAAATGTAATTTTCAAGAATTGAAGCATTTGTTTGTCAGTTCACGAGTTGGTTTGTTCCAACTCGTGCAATACCTTGTGTTAGGGTGCAACTAGCGAAATCAAAGCAAAATAAGGTTACCTGCAAGTTGGATCATGATAATTCTTTGCCTTCATTTTACAAGTTGCATTTTATAAACTTGTGAAAGCATGATAAAGATAAGATAAATTTATGATTTGGATCTTATTGACTCGTGAATTATCTTATTACTTGTGAATTCATACATTTTTTCACGAATAAATTGTACATTAAAAATTACAGATAAATACACACTTTAACACAAAAGATAGTACTTATTTAGTGTGTGTGTGTTGGCCTAGTGGTAGGAGGTTAATGCCCGGGGTCAAAGGTCGAGTCCTTCATAACGCGGTCTTTAAAATTTCTGCATTTAATTATAAAAAAAAAGATAGTACTTATTTTATTTTTTAATTTGCTACATTTTATTTCTACAATTGGAAAAAGACTATTTTTATATATTAACTAAAAAATTAAACAACATATAACTAGTTAACAATTCTTTTACACCAGAATATCAATATATATATTGCGAATGACATTCACGAAGAAGGAACTGATAAAGCTTATTCAAGATCTTCATTGAAGACAGCTAACATTTTTTTCGGATTTTGGTTTTTCAAAATCCGATAGCGGCTGTTGGTCGCTCAGCCACCCCCTCCGCCCCCGTAGTGACGACCGTGGCTACCATCTCCGCCGTATTGCTCATGGACGACGGTAGTTGTCTTCTTAGTATCCTTAGCTGAGTAAATTGACACAGAATAATATAATCAGATTGATTGGCTTAACTTTAATTTAATAACAGTATGCGGAATGAATGATCATATACAATAGTATGTCATCACAAACTAATGAAAAATTAAAATTTATTTATTGTTACTAATATATATAGCTAGTACGTAGTAACAAAATCATTAATAGTAGTATGAGCTAGCTTCTTGTATATTACGTTGCAACAACAGTCTAATACTATGATATATGCCATATTATATATTGTGGGCCGCTGAGTACCATGATTTAACACATCCACCATATTGTCGGACCGGGGGTGGGGGCGAGGGTTTTGCCTTTGCTGCAATATATTGTGGCTTCAGTTATGAAAATATGCCAACTAAGTAGTCTTTCTTTTTTAATTATGTAGAAGATCAATTCAAGTAACTACTCTATCCTATAGTTGTTTCTTTTTTGTATCCCTTTTCGACTTTAGATTGCTTGGTTGTGTGCCCAAAAGATGTTGAGCTCTTTTGTTTTCATGGTCTCACAATTAAGGTGTATTAACAGTCTTGGTTCTTTATGTACATTGGATCCATCTTTTGCTCACATATTCTTTGTTTTTAATTAATTAATTTCGTCACCCACCGAAAACGAAAACAAAAAACGCTTACATGGATATCCAACTTTGGTAGCATATCCACTCCCACCACCACCACCACCACCACCACCTCCATAGCCGCTACCACCTCCTCCGCTTCCAGAACCACCGCCACTTCCTCCATAGCCGCTACCGGAACCAGAACCACCGCCACTTCCTCCATAGCCGCTACCAGAACCAGTTTCAGAACCAGAACCACCGCCACCTCCTCCATAGCCGCTACCTCCACCTCCACTACCAGAACCTCCTCCTCCACCTCCGCCTCCGCCTCCATTCCCAGAACCGTAGCCAATACCGATGTAGCCGCCGCCTCCACCTCCACCATTTCCTCGTCCACCTCCAAAGTGGTATTTACCCAAACATTTCAAATCATCTACAACCTCATCATTTCTCCCTTTAGCTGACCCCAACAAA
This sequence comes from Salvia sclarea, assembly GCA_036873715.1. NCBI lineage: Eukaryota > Viridiplantae > Streptophyta > Magnoliopsida > Lamiales > Lamiaceae > Salvia > Salvia sclarea. The sequence continues at coordinate 1,527,585 of JAYJMF010000034.1, read as the reverse complement.
CATAACTTAGCTTCAACGGTTAACCAACAATTTCTATGAATTAAGAACTAACCAATTGATGAACTTATCTTTTCAAAACTAAACTTACCTTCAATCATTTTCTAGTTTTGGGTACCATCTTTAAAATTTGAAATAAAATACTCCAACTTTTACTTTTATTTTTTCCGCTGGAGTTCTTTCAAATTCATTTTAAGCTAACTAAATCAAAAACGATGTGACACTTCGTTCAAATATAAAATTTAAAGCAGCTCAACAGAGGCATCTGAAGGTAAATGGTAATATTCGAAACAGAGGCATATGATATGTTGTTTTGGTCATTTGATTGCATATAATAGAAAAACATACATAAACTAGAAATCAGATAAAACAGATGACTTACATGGGTCGATTGTGTTGGAAATACGAGTGGCATCTGAGGAAACTAGAAGAATTAGCATAATTGTGAATATGCAAACAACTCTGGAACCCATTATTCTCAAATTTGTAAAACAATATATTAGACGAGTGATAAATTTGTTGGATTTTCAAATCTATTTATATGAAAATCTAAGCGATACAGGTTTTATTACACGTATAATTTATGAGGAGGACAAAATTAGTTGGCTGCTCAAAACATGACTAATTCGACCTATCTTGATTAATATAGCTAGGAAAAACTGAATAATGCTATTACCAGTTGAACTATATACATAGTAAAAGTGTGATGATTCTCTCCCCTTTTTTCTTTTCTAATGGAGAAGATAACCTAAGCTCACTATGTTAATTAATGGGGTTTGAACTTAAGACAATGTAGCCACAAATTAACACCCTCGCTTCATCGGTAGGCTACCCACAAATACAATAGTCAATAGCTACGTTAGTTGTAATGGTTTTTGTTCCTTCACATGCATTGCATTGTGTAAAAGTTAATGAGATTAAAACTGCCATCCAATTTGATGGGCGCTTCAAATATTTATGAAATGCTACAGATTGTGATTGGAGTAGTTGATAAATAATTAATTGTGCTAAAATCGGACCATTCACGCGACACATATAATTAATGGAATAATTAGTTGCACATTTAATTAAATTGATCTTGAAGTCATGAATTCTAAAATTGTTGTGTCGCATCTTTCCTTAGATATATATCTCTTGGCAGAATTTTTTTGAAGTCGAAACATATGCCCGTGTGTCCATGTCCATCCACATCTAAAGGTTTTGGATATCATCCTTTTTAATCCCTTTATTTGTCTCAATTGTTTTTATCACTGATACTAAAATTCATCTTCTACATACTCACCTTTTTATCACCCCACGTTTATTCATTGTTCCTTTTTTTATAGAATATTTTTTTCCTTAGTCTTAATCATTCATTGAAGTGCGAACTACTACGTAAGTTAGTGTCCATTTGGCTACTCGCTTAGCTATTTATTTATTTATTATAGCTGTTTTTTCATCATTTTAGCTTTAAATGTAAAATTTGGTTAAACTATTTCTTATTTAATTTGCTAGAACGGCTAGATAATAGAGAACAAGACATAGGATATGCATGAAAATCATGGCCTCAGCACCTGCCAATCCCTTTCACGTAATTACAATTCATATTCAGAAATATGGTAACAGTTTTTATGTAACTGGAAAAAATAAATCAATTCTTAATAGTATAAAAATAGTACAACTTTCCAAGATTTTGATTGTTCAGTGTAAGGAATGTGCTATATTATATATAGGGATGTCAATTTAATCCGACGGGTTGGCCCGAATAACTCGAAAAATATAGCGGGTTAGGGCTGAAATTTTTACGACCCGAAATTAAAGCGGGCTTCATGGGCTAGACCGATTAGCCCGCGGGTTATATGGGCTAGCCCGA
>JAYJMF010000034.1:1505078-1516334 GCA_036873715.1 Salvia sclarea | reverse complement strand
CTTTAAATTAGATTTATAGTAGGGGTATATTAGGCAATCTAATATTTTGTCACACTGACTCTTTTTCTATTAGTATAAATTTATTGGTGGGGTATGCATTTTTAAAGATCAAATCTCTCAAATTCAAATCTTATTCGTTTTTATTTGTACGAGCCATCTTGTATGGTTTATAGACCTTTACATAGATGAAAACATGCATTTATTCAATGTGCACCGAAAATAGAGGTAGTGAATTACTGCGATACAAATCCTTTTTTGTTTTAATATAGATCAAAGTGTGCGCTCACCCAGTGCGCACCAAAAATAGGGCGGCGGGCGAACGGGTTCCGTGGACACAATTATTGTGTATTTATACTATTAAAACATGAATATCTACATGATTTAACAGCAATTAAACGGAAAGCAAACCACTGTTCTACAATTAATAATGGACAGCAATAAAAAGTAACTACACTCTAAGGCATGATCACTTTTGCCATAAAAAGGATATGTTTCCCATGGCTACAAGAAGAGATAATGCAACTCGATCGTATTCACATCAAAATAGACTAATTTGGACAAAATTGAACAGAAAAGTAAATAGGGTCGGTATTTTTGAAGAGAAATAATGCCAAAATGACCATCCTGAATTTCTAAGCGTTGTTGATGCAAACATTAACGTCGAGAGGCTGATCAATGACACTACTCCAAAAGCAATAATCCAAATTATCAAAATCAAACTTGTAGTCAAGCAGATCTTGATCGAGGAGAAGAAGTGAAGAATAATCTTGCTGCATGCAACATTCTTCCATATCTAATTCACCACCGGCGCCTTGGATTTCGAAGCATGGCGAGAACAAATCAATGTGCGGCTCCAAGAACTCGTCGGCTGCCACGAAGACGCCCTCTTTGAGCCACGGGAAATCGAAAACGCCCAAGGTGTCGCTGGATTCTTCAACGAGGCCGGTTTCTAGCTTCTTGCATTCTCTAATATTTTCGTCTCCTTCTATAACATCTCTTGCTCTTTTCAGACGGTTGTCCCTCTCCATGCCTTCTCTCTCGACCAAGATGATGATCATATATGAATTTTGAAGAAAGCAAGGGGACTTATATATTAATGCATCTCTCTGCGAAGATTACCTGTTCTGTTTTTTTCATTTTTGTAACTTTCAGCTGGATTAGCTTATTGTGTGACCTTTTTCTTTTTTTCCTGGTTGAGATACGAACGTGTGTTGTGTGAATTGAGAGGTGAAGTGGTTTTAGAGAGGTAGCTAATTGAAACTATGGGAGTGGTGAGGAAAATTCGGTTGAAAGAGCTATGTTTATGCTTTTTTCACACATTGTGATCTCCTATCATACTATCTTTTGGGTTGGTGAGACCCTAAGGAAATGCGCATTTTGCGATCTTTCCTCACGTTTAATTGTTTGGGCTTTAGCCTCTCTTTATCTCTAGATAAGAATTTTCGCAATATTAAGACAATATTGTTTCAAAAATATACGTATTTGGTTTGCTAGCCAGCTATTATATTAGTTCTTATAACGTTATTTGATTTACGGACATATATTCGTATGTCCATATCAATTATTTTGTTTAATTTAAAGATAATTATGTGATATTATATATATTATATATTCAATTATAAATTTATCCAAAAATGACTTGTGCATTGCACAAATTCCCTGTTATCTATAGTCTTCCCATAAATTAATGAAGAAATAAAAATAACAATCTGCACAATAAATAATGCAGGCCAAATTAATTAATGTTGTCCCTTTTTATGTTAGTGGTATGAAGAATTTTCACAGTTCTCTATTGTGAGTTCATTTTGGGTAATTTTTGCTTATTTGCGCGCAATAATTAAATGTCATACACGATAAATGAATTAAACTGAACAATTATACCATAGTGAGTCCTGACCACCATGTCCATAATTTCACTTATTAATTTGCCCACTCGAACTATAGACCAAAGCTATAATTTATCACTCGTATCCCTTAGTCTTTTCTTTTATGAGTGACTTGCCTATATTAGCTATGATCTCGTTTGCACAAAATTAGACACAACACAATAAAAATCCCTTATACGATCAATGTTTTATAAGATGTGTTTTTTTAATAAGATAAGATCGGTAAGAAACAGAAATATATGGTAAGATAAATACTTCTTTCGTCCCAATTGATCTTGTGATGTTATTTTTGGGTATGGAAATTAAGAAAACAAAATTAATGAGTGTGTGATGGTATATGTGACCATTTTACTGTATAATGTTTTACTAAAAAATGAAACAAGACATTATCAATGGGAAGAAGGGATGTATGATAGTGTCACTTGACTACATCAGCATAAAAAAAACCGTCCGCATTGAGATATGAGTGCATCATTTTCTATGATAACTGCAATTAAAGGACGTTGTCAACGACAACGATCGCATTTTTCTTCTCTCATAGAAAATAGATTTAGGGATACCCCAATTGTTTTTAACCAAGCGTTATCGAGGTCGTCCTTGTAGTTATTGAGCACATATATTAATGGATACAACTCTTGGTTTTTAATTAGACGTAATAATATGGCAATCATCTTCAAAGTCTTTGCATATTGACTGCATTTGAAGATACATTGGATCCTTTGCCTCTGCATATAATGACATGTTAACAACTGCAGCCTGGATTAGGTTCTTGAAAATTGACACACACAAAAAAAAAAAAACGAAATTATCGCAAGAATATAAGTACTTTCGCGTAACTAACTTGTCTTGTATATAAAAAGGCAGAGGTCGGGAGGTGATGAAAACCGTGCTCCATGCCACAATTTAAGGTTTTAAAAAGTAACTACAAAAAAATGGCGGCTATTTAGAGAGCACAATTTGGCAATTTAGCAACTTAATATATAATATGGTTTTCTATCTTTGATACAAATATGAAACGTTTTGTGTAAAGATTCTTCAAAAATTGTGATAAATTTCATTATATATAAATATAAATAATTCTAATTTCTAGAATGAATAACTAGATAAATCATAAGTTTATATTTTCTCGTATATATAGTCTTTGTATACAAAAGACTTTGAATTGAATAAAAAAAAATCAAAGACTTTGATTCAATTGACAAAGTAAGGAACATGTGAACGTAATAGAAATAAAGTACAACCTATGAGCATATAATTTTTGTTTATTACTATACAAACTGGAATTTCGTTCAACTTTTTCTTAATTATCTTTGTATGCACTGAGTATCAAATGGAGATCAAGAGGCACTCTAATTTTGCGTGTAAGATTATGTTTGTGCTGTCCTTTACATTACTACACAAACTTTTGGAATCCCGTTAAACTTTTTATATAATATATAAATTATTTTGGCAAACCAAGATTCATCTAGACTAAGTATACGTTAGTATGTTTATAGAATGAAGAGCGACATGAAATATAAGGTTATGTTTGTCTCAAATAAATTTATCAATTTTGAGGATATCTTTCTTGTATGATAAAGGAAATATGCAAAGGACGTATTTTGCACGTGTAAGGGACGAGTATCTTTCCAGTATTGCAACAATATAAAGCCTAAACAACATAGATAGTTGAAGTCGAAAGAACTCAAGAAGACAAGCCTTAAAACAAGTGGATTAGAAAGAAAGAAATAATTAGTTGAGGCAACAAATCAACTAGAGGAGTTTTTGTGAGACCGTCAGACCGTGTCATACCCAGATAGTCAGCAGAAGAAAGTGTAATCGAACTCGGAACAACACTAGTAGTATAGAGCTCGAGCTAAAATCGAGAATTACAATTGAAGCAGCAACATATATTAGACTTTATCACAGTTGTGTATAACATAACAACAAAAATCAACACTCTGTTGTATGTTTGAAGAATTATAAAGAAAAAATGGACCTCAATGATGAATATCAATCTGCCATGAATTTGTTCCGTTTGGAACAACAACTGACAAAAAATGTTCTTCGCTGCTAAACTTGAACTGTGCCTCTTCCATGTTCACATAGCAAACCTTAGGTTCCAAACTCATATAAGCTCCGAAAACGCCTTCTCCTCTTCCTCTGATTTGTATTTTGCTGCATGAAGAGTCGCTGTTAGCCTCAACTGCATCAACAGCCCCTCCCGAGTTGTACATGTTTATCAAACCAATTGGAGCAAACTGGAGTTCTTCATCGTATGACTGAGAGAGTTGAAGACAAGCCATTATGAATTTGAGTTTCCAAATGCGAAATGAAACGAAGATGTTGCTATCGAGCAGTGAAACTACCTTGATTGGAGATACTGTAAAGACATCACATTGTAAGGTTCTAAGCTTCACAGTTAGCTTTCCATGCAGTGGAACTCGACATAGAGAACCTGAAGAGTTTAATAAACAGTAGAATCTTGAAGAATTTAATCTCAGATGAATGCAGGAATACTAAAATGCTGCAGACAATTTCAAAAAATTGAGTAAGAAAAATGTGAGAAAAACCTGATTTGAAAGAAAAGACTGCAAAGTCTCCTGTCTGTTGCTGCAGAATTTCTGTGAGATACTCGATATTTGATGGAGATATCTCACCAGTCAGCTCAAGGCCATCTTGTTGAACTGTGTTTTCCAACCCGGGCCAGGTCCCAGCTCCTTGGCAATTGAATACAGCAAGCACGCCACAATATTCGTTGAGGTTCCATATCTTCATAAGGCTTTTTTGAGTTGCCAAGAAAAAGGCACTGAGCTTAAAAGGTAATGATGCCTAAAATATTGTAAATGATCAGAAGTTTTTATCTTACGACATATACCTTTTCCCATCCATAACAGGATCGACAAATAAACAGTCACGAGAAGGCCTTCCAGGATATTTCGCTCTCAAAACAGCTCCATCAGGCAGCACTAGCCTTTTTAGTATCTCGAAATCATGCTTTCCTGGTTTGTCACTGGCTCCAGGATAATAATGCACTTCATTAGAGAAATAATCTTCATGTGTAGAGGGTATTGGCAAAAGGCAACTAATACGTTCATGTTGAGAAAAAATTTATGCAATATAGATTCACTTGGAGCAGAACTAAGAGCTGAATATTGGAAGATTATGTTGGAAAAATCACTTTCATAATAATAGACGCATGTTTGTATATTTCTCATGTATATTCAAATTGACCTAGCCTTTGTATACCTCACATAGACTCCGCAGCCACCAACAGCTCGAGCGATTGCATGAAATTCAGCTGCATCGTGGAGGCTCTGAAAAGAACAAAACATAACATTAAATTCCAGGTTGAGTGCTGTCAAATGCCAAACTTTTCATATTTTCAAAGAGCATCTCATACATAGAACATGTCCCAATCTGGGACGAATACTTCACCAAAGAATAAGCTGTTATAAGCTACAGCAGCTATATGCAGCGTCTGTGTAGTTGGGTTTTTGGGGTAATAGTCATCTGATGCACGCGTTATGGCACTCGTATTTGCACTGCAAACATAAGAATTTTATCAAGCTATCATTATTTTTCCATCAAAATAGTGCAAGTGACTATATTAAGAATTTAACTTCTTATGAAACAAAAATATTAAACTATGTTTCTAGCTTCTCTTTATAAATGAACAAAAAAGAAAATTTCAGATTACGAGTTTAGTACCTGTAAACAGAATCTGTACTTTGCGCCATACAGCATATTATACTGTTGTCTTGGAAGTTTTTGGATATTGACTTCTCAAGAGATTGATGAAAAGTTCTAGTAAGGGACACTCGACCTCCTGAACCTGTGGCTACTGTTTCTAGTATGTTTTGTACGTCTACCTTAACTCCATCCACTTCCTGTGACACGAGATACCTGTGCAGGTCGTCATAAAATTCAAAAATCCTTTCTGGATCAACTATACCAACACCATACTCCTCCATACGGTCCATGGCTATATCCCTACGATGTGCAAGATTTCCTATTGATTGTTTTGGGAACTTTAACGTCGGATTGTACTTCTCAGTTCCCGGACAGTTTGGGTGAAGTCCGCCCCAGTATCCCATTAATGCATGCCACACATATACATACCTGAAAGAAGAAGATACACATAAATACTTAATGATGCAATATACCATTTTGAAAATAACAAAAACTCTAAGCTATCTCTGAGAACTTTTCTGAGCTTCCATAAAGACTGTCACATTACAAATAGGGGTCATCGAGAATATTATATTGCCCTTGAATTTTTGTTGTATTTACTCAATGCAGTAATGTTGTAATCGAAAGGAAGAAAGACTGGAATACAATCAACATACTTGAGGCCAAACGTTCCCTTTATATCTGAAACAAAGTCCTTTAAACTATGTGGCTTGTCGCTTGAATCATCATTTGCTGCCTTCCGAAACTTCTCATTTTCTCTTATACTCATCAGTCTCCCACCAAACCTGTATTTCCGGTATTGGCCTGATTATATTACATATGAATTCTCAAACTTGAATATCAAAGAGAAGAACAGGCGACTTACTGTGATCCTTCTCTGGAAGGCTCTCCCTCCTTTTGGAACTCATTGGCTGTGTCTTGCCATCCATCATCAATGATCAGAAACCTCGCTGGAGTGCCACCTTCAGATAAGCTGAGAAAAAAGCAGAATGATGTGAGAGACAATGAAATCACCTAGATGGAAAGCTTTGGAAGAAGGTCAAAGAGGAAAACAACTTGCTTAAATGTTCTCAAGGTTCGTGTTTGAAATTTGTATATGCATTGACAAGTCCTTTGCAGGGGACACTGTTATATGACTAACCAATAACCATGCATGCAGAAACAGAATCACCACTGCATAACTCTCTCAATCTAAAACTGATGAAGAGCTGAAGTTTCATGATAATATGTAAAATACTTAGATCTCTTGAGTCAAAATCTTCTGGTCGCCACATTTTTTCCAACAAAAAATTCTCTTAGCATTAGTACAAGTTAAAGAAGAAGATTGAAGAAAGGTGCAGCAATCATAATATCAAGCCAGCATAAACCTACCTTTTCAGCCCATCTCTGATTCCTTGAGGATTGACATCTTGATAAAAAGCATCCCAAGTGCACCAACCGAACCAATCAAGCATCCCAGGCATCTGGCACAAAAAAATAAAGAATGAATTCTTGGTTTCTAGATAACAAGTTTTTTATTTTCAAGAGAGTTTTTCGAGAAACATGCCTGCTTGTTCTCTCGAAGAGAAAATGTTCCACTGTTCTTTTGCAGAATCCTGCATTTTCAGAGGTCACAAAACCATTATCTATGACCTTGTCCTCAGTATATGAAACAAAGATTGTCATAATATCACATGCTATTCAAATTAGTAAATGTACTTTTGTGCTTTCATACTATCAACGAAACATAATCCTCTACAAAGCCATTTGATCAAATCTAGTCATGGAATTCGCAGCCTCTTTTGAGGCCCACCTACTTCATAGATTCCTTGATCAATTCGAAGGGGTTGCCTCCATAGTTCACTAGAACTGCTCTGGAAGACCCAGGTCCAAATTTGGTGGAGTCTCCTGCAGAACCAGGAGAAGCTCATGTCAGAGTACACAAACCACATGTTAGTATTCTATGCAATATAGGAAATGGAAAACAAGAAGCACCATTAGTTAAAATGGGTGGAGCAGAGTTCTTGAGGTGACAAATTATACCAGCTTTCCATCCAGGAGAGAACTTTTCATGCAAGATGATACAAACCAAGATCCATCCAAAAATATTCAGCACGGCATTCTAGCTACGCTCTTTGGAGATAATGAGTACTTCAAAGGCAATTAACATTGAACAGACTGAAGATTCCTACCAGTTTCGACACAAACTTCTAGCTCATTAGATAAGTTCCCCTGTAGGCTGCTCCTGAATTCTCCATCTAATATAGGAAGAAACAGCACATAAGCTGTATTTCCATCAGGTTCTTTGGCATTTGGCTCTGCTCTGGCCTCCAGCAACAACATCTGTGTTTCAACAGGAATGTCCTTTGCAGAACCCCCCACCCGTGGTATCATCCACCAAATCTTGAACCTAAATAGCGACAGCAACCTCGCTTCTCTGCATCGGCACATACATCACGCCACTTAACAATAAAAAAAATTAAGGATAGAACATGAACCCCGAAGGGAGGGAGGGGGGGAGAGAGAGAGAGAGAGAGAGAGAGAGAGAGAGGGAGATCAAAGGGGGGAAAAACTAGACTAAGAAACAAAGACAGTAACAACAAATGATCATTTCATAAAAGATGTTTGAGGAACCATATAAATTTCAATGACGGGTCTATCATAGAAAGCACATTGAATTTAAATTTTTAATTAACTCTAAAATGGGATGATATACAGAACTTCTCATTCAGGTCATGCAACTAATGGAGCAGCTTCAATGTCTTCAGCAGTGTTAATGGAAGTATTTAGAGATAGAAGGCTAGGCTAGTAGCTGAAGGCTACTCACAACACAAGAACCAAATTTTGATTACAGTGTAAGTGTCAGACCATCTTAGTCAAGCTAAGTACATTAAGGAAGTTCTTCACAAGGTTCAAGCGAGTGATGCTAAGGTACTCCTACACCTACACCTACACCTACGCTTTCATCCTGCCAATTGTCAAAGAGTAATTAGATAGTTTCAACTTTCAAGTGTTGATGGAAAACTCCTACAGAAGTACAGTAGGTGGAAATGTGCTTTGTACCTGCTACAATCACCAGACTAGAAAAATCTTTCAGTGTGAATCAAGTGAGTCAATTAAAAGCTTCACCCCTTTAGACACTCTCGAAGTCAAAGGCAGTTAAAAGGATCTTGAGATATTTGTCGTGTTCAACAGACAGGTTTACATTTTGAGAAGTCATACTATAACATAACTGCTTCTGAGTTTCTTCGTTAAAACCTTAGCTCTTGGTGCTTGATGAATCAGTTAGTTGTTAAGAAGCAGAATATCAAAATTCAGCTCATAATGTTGCTGAGCTTACATGGTTTTCATCCCTTTTGAAGTAGCTTGAAGTAATGGTTCTTAAACCTCCTATTGTCTAGGTAGATAAGCTGAGTGCAACTTCAATGCCTTCAGCTCCATGTTCTAATCCAGCTCGACACAAGATGGAAAGTTGTTTGGCCAAGTAATCAAGTAAAGACTACTGTGTCCAGCATGTAATGTGAATGAAACGATCACTCAGAGCTGTTACTCATAGCTTCAGTTCAGCTGAATCATCAAATCCAATTAAGTCCTCCTCACAGTCACAGATCTTAGGAGATAGTTTAATGTTTCTCATCATATTTGAAAGTCAGGATCCTTATTTAAATAGAAAGAAAGAAAGAAAGAAAGAAAGAAGACAAACATATAGATTCAACTAAAATAATACTCGTGGAGTAAAAAATAGCTAAAGTAACTCAGTTGCACAGTAGGCATGAAAAACATGATAGCTACTCGTCACAACAAAACATTTAGCGCATAAACATAAAAAATAAAAATAAAAAAAAAAAGTTGGAAAGATGTTTCAAAGAGATTGGAGTCACAAAGACACACTAACTTGAGCAAGAGCTAAAAGAAATGACTAAACCAACACAGAATGCATTACACAATATAAACTTTCCAAATTAAAACAGAAGTAAGAAAAAAAAAAAAAAAACAGAAAAACAAGTGACTTACTCAATAACTCCGAGCTTGAATACGTGTCTAGAATTGGTCTCAGAAGAAACAGCACCCAAAAAAGCGGCAGAATCGGAGCACGGCGTGACCACAACATTCTCCGGCATGCCGAAAAGCGTATTCTTACCATTAAAGGTCAAGACTCCATTTTTGACAGCAGGCGGCATCTTGACGAACATAGACCACCTGCCGGGGCAGCCTCTTCCACGCAAACGCAGAAAGGCATTGTTGGGCGAAAGCGAAAATGGAGAAAGATTGTTGAGTTTGAAACGCAGAGTCCTGAGAGAAGTGCAGGACACAGCGGTGGCCATGGAGAAAGGTGCGTTGCGATTAAGCATTGTAGAAAAGAAAGGGATAAATATATATCATATGTGAATCCGATCCGAGGGACCACAGAAGTAAAGAGGAGAGACGCCATGACGAAGCTGAAAGGGACCTGCAACTTGCAACTAATCACACATGTCTGTGGATTTCACTTATCTCTCTACCACCAAAAAATATTTGCAATCGGGCTACTTCCTTTTTTTATTTTTATTTTTAGTTTTTGGAGAGACGCCTTCTTCTTTTAGAAAAATAATAACATAACGCCTTTACAATATAATTGGCCATACTACCCAATTCGGACTTTGATAGGCCAGAATTTTTATTGGGCCCTTCCATTCGGCTGGAACTATATCCCTCTAAATAAGAAAATAACTAAACGTACTAGCCTATCCCATGACTCCACTGTAAAATTGTAAACAAATGAATTTCTTTCTTTATTTAATACTCTATTAACCCTGCAGGCTGCAGGAGATGAATTAGAAGCAATCCAACATTCAAAAGGTGAAATAATTTGGTGGTTGTGTTGTGGCCTGTGGGGAAAGAAAAAGAAGAGAATAGAGAAGAAAACACTTATTTGCAGATTTTTGGAAGAAAAGAAATAATCGAAAACGTGAAAATGAAAACAAAATTTCGTCCTGAAGAAAAAGACATGATGTAAAATTTTATTTAGATTTTGACAAGATCAAATTTTGATTTATTTATGCAAAATCCACAAGGATGCCGTTTTTGCTAGTGAAATTGAACTTGTGCACCTTGAATGTGTTGAATTAGAATTTTTATACTCATATGCTAATAGAGTATGATGAAATGGATTTACAAGGGAAGGGGCATATGAATGGTAACATGAGTTTGCTGAGTCTTGAGCCACCATCTTCTTAATATTCAAGATCGCTCAATACCCAATTTTTCAACATGCCAAATTAGGCAAATCTTGGAGATGAATACAAACTGTTCTTAGAAATAGAAAGACTATGCAAAGCCTAATCTCCTTAGCCTTACTATGATCTCTCTGTCCATAGTCGTAACTGAGAGAGAATAGCCTCTCAAGGCTGTTACCCTTCAATTCGTGACCGAGGCTTCCATTCCATCGTGTTTCTTTCAGTCTGGCTAAAACACCACCAATCACTACAATATGCCGGTGTTAAAAATCTAAACACATCAAAGATTGTGTATCTACAGGCTGATTTTAAAAGTCATGTGCAAAACCCGAATTTGGCCAAAGTTCGTGTATACTATTGTATCATGAATTAATATACTTACACAATTTGTTCATGTGATTTTTCTTCATTTACCGAACAATAATTATCTATACTAATAGAAAAAGAGTCAGTGTGACAAAATATTAGATTGCCTAATATACCCCTACTATAAATCTAATTTA
>JAYJMF010000034.1:1473315-1486579 GCA_036873715.1 Salvia sclarea | reverse complement strand
TATATATAGTAAATAAAGTTGTAAGTGTAATAAAGGTGTTCTAATAAGAAAACGCCTCAACTTAGTTGGGACGACCCGAAAATGAATACGTCTCAACTTAGTTGGGAAAGATGGAGTAAAATATTTAAATTAATAATGAAAATGTATTATTGTATTAGGGATATCAGCCCATTCCGAACCCGATTGATTGATCCGAAAAAAATTGAAAAAATAAAAATAAAAATAAAAACATTTCAGCAATCTTAAAAAAATTATTAAACAACTCTTCAATGAAAAATACCCTAATATTTATTGTCGGATCCAGCCACCATTGGTCGCCCACACTCACACATGCACATTCAAAGGTTGGGAATTCTTTTGCTAACTGAAATCATTGTTCGGAAAATGAAGAATGAATGAAATATCTTCAATTAACGGTTTTCAGAAATGATTATTTTAGCACTTCCATAGTAAGTTTATTTCACTTAAGTATGACTCAATATATTTGTCTCCAAGGGCGGATACAAAATTTAGTAAAAGGTTGATTTTTTTTTTGACGCAATAAATTTTATAAATATCGAAATATATCGATATTATGTAGAATTAAGTAAAAAGTGGATTAAACTTGACAAATGTACAAACTTGAAAATCTTGCATCACTATTATTTTATATATATAATGTCTCAATTCATATTTTAATAAAATAATATTTTGGTAGGATAAAATTTCTTTACAATTTTACAAATATTATAACAATTGAATAGTTTGAAAAAATATATTAGATCTAATGCCACGATAAGTAATAAATTGAACAAAAAGTGGTTTTATTTTAGTTTTTGTTCTAATTTTGAATTGAGCTTAACATAATACACTGATATAACAAGAAATTTTGGATTGCATTGGGCTAGAGTCCGGTACAACGATAACATAGGTCTGTCCCTATTTGTCTCTATTTGTGGTTATTTGTTTGATACTATAATTTACAATTATCAAGAAAAATATATAGAGTGAAAGACATATATACTCACTTGGGATAAAAGTATCTCCAATATACTTACTTTTATAATAGTGGGACAAATAACTCACTTTGTGTTGAAAATACTAATATACCCTTAATGAATTGATAGAATTACATTCTCTATCCACTTTCTCTCTCCACTCTCTCTCTCTCTCTCTCTCTCTCTCTCTCTCTCTCTCTTTCTCCTTCACACATCCTGCTTTCTTCTTCTTCTTAATTCAATTTTTTTTCTCAAACAACCAAATATTTACTCCAATTTAATAGAGTTGGTGTGGTAAGTTGAAGAAAGGAAAGAAATGAACATAAAAGGAAACAAAAACGAAAATGACAATTCAAAATTAAACACACAAAAAACCTGCAAAATAAAGCTTTTGAATTAAGAATTTTCAGATTTCGTGGGCCATTTTTGAGGAAATTTGCGATGAATTAAGACGGTATGTCCGTTAGATATATTTTTTTCACGAAGTTTTTTTATTATCAATGTATGAATTTGAGTCTATTATTGATGATTTTGTTTTATTTTTCGCAATGTTTATCAAGTACACAATTGAAATCTAGAAAGACACAATTTCAAATATATTGAGATATACATGATGATTTGTCACTTTTATGTTATAAACATTGGTTTCTTCATACTTAGGCCCACATTATGCGGATAAAAACATAAATAAACGCATTTTTAGGCGAACACAGTTGGTAGTAAATAGTTGAAGTTCATTAGTAGACATTTGAAGTTCTAAAAGACACAATTAAAATTACACTGAGACCTACATGATGATTTGTTACTTTTATGTTATAAACATAGGTTTCTTACTTAAATTATCCACAACGGTATTTTGTGATTGTGTACTCTAAAAATTGATGTACATTATAAATTAATCTTACTTAAAGTAACTATTTTAATGTAAATAAATATACCAAGTTGATTAATTATGCATAAATGCCTAAAAAACTCGCATATGATAGAGATCAACTTATATTTAATCGTGTCTTGTAACTGTGTGTTGTTATTCACAACTGTGTCTTGTAACCGTGTACTTAAAAATTGATGTAAATTATAAATTAATCTTACTTAAGGTGACTATTTTAATGTAATAAATACACCAAGTCGATTAATTATGTATAAATGCCTCTAAAACTCGCATATGATTGAGATCAGCTTATATTTAATTGTGTCTTGTAACTGTGTGTTGTTATTTATAACGGTGTCTTGTAACTGTGTACTCTAAAATTGACGTAAATTATAAATTAATCTTATTTAAAGTGACTATTTTGATGTATATTGATATTAATCGTCGATAACTTGCATATAAATCTTCAAAAAACACATTCATATAGAAATTCATTTATAATTCTATATTGACAATAACACTACTATTGTAAGACATTTGGAGCATATATGAAGTATTATGTGCTCATGTTTCATTTCAAAGGTAACTCAATGGTATTTAATCATTCTAACATTTAAATTCGACAAATTATGTATCCTGAGTGTGAAACACGATATAAAAAGTGTGTAACGTTTCAACAAAACAAATAATCCCAATTGAATTCAATTAAATACATCAACTGTGTATTGTTAAGTGTCAATTGTGCAGTCTGCAATTTCAGTTGTGTGTTTAATGTTATGAAGAACTGTGTACCCTAAAATTGATGTAAATTATGATAGAGATCAACTTAAAGTGACTATTTTAAGGTAAATAAATATACCAAGTCGATTAATTATGCATAAATGCCTAAAAAACTCGCATATGATAGAGATCAACTTATATTTAATTGTATCTTGTAACTGTGTGTTGTTATTCACAACTGTGTCTTGTAACTGTGTGGTCTGAATATGGTATATCGTCCCCGAATTACGCTCTCTTACCATGTAAAGATACGAGGGAAGCCTTTGATAAGATTCCTCGGGCCTGCCATACACCAATTCTATCGCAACATTTCTCTCCCGTAGAGCAAACTTGTAATTAATTTCAATGCCATATAGCCTGCGCATTTCAACAACCATCTCTATAGGTTTCAAAACGACCCCTTTGATTCACAATCGACATGCAAAATACGAACCAAGAACTCGAGCGAGCACCATTCTTGGTGCAGTATAAACTTGATAATTCTCCAAACCTGAGCGTTCAAGACTGCACATAGCTTAATCTGATCTCTCCCAATGTCCACTATGACGGATAAGAATACACATCGACGACATATCTGTACAAAATAATTAAGAAAAATATCAACTGTGTACCCTAACTTCTAAATAATTGTATTTTTCACTGTGTCTTTGTAACTTCGACTGTGTACTTCCAATTGTGTTTTGCTAAACAAATTTATTTATATTTTTTTCCGCATAATGTGGGACTAGGTATGGAAAAAAAACCTATGTTTATGGAGTAAAATGTAACAAATTATGATATATATCTCAATACATTTAAAATTATGTCTTCTAGGATTTCAACTGTGTACTGTCAATTATGTACTCCTAAAAATAAATTTATTTATATTTTTTTCCGATTAATGTGAAATTAAATATGAAAATGCTTATACTTATAATATAAAAGTAACAAATCAGCATGTAGATCTCAATGTAATTGTAACTGAGTCATTTAGAACTTCAACTGTGTACTGATGAACTTCAACTATGTACTACCAACTGTGTTCTCCTTTAAATGCGTTTATTTATATTTTTATTCGCATAATGTGAACCTACTGTTTATAACATAAAAGTAACAAATCATCATGTAGATCTCAATATAATTTTAATTATGTCTTTTAGAACTTCAATTGTGTACTGATGAACTTCAACTATATACTACTAACCGTGTTCGTCTAAAAATGCATTTATTTATGTTTTTATCCGCATAATGTGGGCCTAAGTATGAAGAAACCAATGTTTATAACATAAAAGTAACAAATCATCATGTATATCTCAATATATTTGAAACTGTCTTTCTAGATTTCAACTATGTACTTGATGAACATTGCGAAAAAACAAAACAAAAAATCATCAAAAATAGACTCAAATTCATGCATTGATAATAAATAACTTCGTGAAAAATATATCTAACGGACCTACCGTCTTAATTCGTCGCAAATTTCCTCAAAAAATGGCCCATGAGATCTCAAAATTCTCAATTCAAAAGCTTTATTCTGCAGGTTTTTGTGTGTTTGATTTTGAATTGTCATTTTTATTTTTGTTTGCCTTTATGTTTATTTCTTTTCTTTCTTCAACCTATCACACCATCCCTCTTAAATTGGAGTAAATATTTGGTTGTTTGAGAAAAAAAAATTGAATTATGAAGAAGAAGAAAGCATGATGTGTGAAGGAGAAAGGGAAAGAGAGAGAGAGAGAGAGGAACACGTGAAGAGAGAGAGAGAACGGAGAGAGAATGTGGAGAGAAAATATAATTCTATCAATTCATTAAAAATATACTAGTCTTTTAAACACAAAGTAAGTATATTTGTTCCATTTTTATAAAAAAATAAATATATTGGGGATAGTTTTATCAAAAGTAAGTATATTTGGATTTTCTTCTCAAATAAAACAGCACCAAAATACAATACTTTTGTCTTGAGAACGAGTTACATATAATCTTATTATAAATCCAAGAATCATAAATATCAGTTAGTTAATTAGTTTTCATTCATTTTATTAATTTGGATTTATGTGTTTGATACTGATTAACTAACTAGCAGTTCTACATTTTACTACTACTATCAACCAAACGCCTATATTTATTATTGCGTACATTTATTATAACCTAATTATACATCCGATAATGTGACATTGTGTGTAATATCTATATAATAGGTAGGGCTAAAAAATATTAAATTTCATTAAATTTCTTTTCCACCTTCCTGCTCCACTTGTTAGTTGTCACAGCCTTACAGGTACAAAAAACCAACCACCAGAAACAAAGCCCATGGCGTTGGCACCACTTTCTTTCTTTCTCCTCCTTTTCCACTGCCAAAGCTAATTTCTAAATACTTGTGCTGATTTCGCAAATCTTACTTCCTTTTCTTTCTGTTTTTCAATCTATGGACTGCTCAAGATTCTGTTAGGTACGTTGTTTTTTACTCCACGATTGTGGATCTGTGTTGGGGTTTTACTTTCAATTGTGGCTTCGTGACCAAGATCTGATTGCCTGGAGATTTTTCGCGTGAATTGTGATTAGGTTGAACTATTTCTTCATTGTGAAAATTAATTGCGTTCCATAACTAATAACCGCCGCGTTTTTGTTTGGGAGCTGACTGATTTAGTGTTTTTCCTCACCTTTTCTTGGGTGGTCCTTGATTCAATTGAATTTCATTTCTTTTGCTAGGTTTCCTTTTCTGATTTTCTGGAAGTGGGTTTTATTTTCCAACTTTTTTAAAGCCTCTTTTTTGAGAGAAAAGTATGTGTCTGGAGTTGTTGATTGACTCATGATCTTTTTCATTTCTCCATCGTGCTGTGTCTTTTTCTTTTTCTTTTTCTTTTTTTCTTTCTCAATTGCTGTTTGATAAACGCCTGTGCAGTTATAAGAATATTGGAGCCCTTTCAAGAGTACCGCAGTATCGATTGAGAATTATGCTCTAGTTTATTAGTTCATATTTTCTTGAAATATTTGCTTTGAAAATATTCCTGCAGCTTGGGTATTCTACCCTCTGTTCTTTACTGGTTAGTGCAGTGATTCTGACTTAGATTCTTGTATACGAGAATTCGGAATTCGAAGCCCTTTATTTCGACATTCTTACTTCTTGCTAATGCTTCCACTTAATCGGTTAAAATAATGCTCTTTCATTGAGATAGAACAGTGTGGTCTTATGGCATGTTTCGGCTAGCTAATTATACTGTTTAATAGTACTAGTTACTCTGATAAATTATGTAAAAATTTGCTGACTTGATTTTTTCCAACTGACAGGTTGTGGTATGTCGGAGCTCACTGAGATTGACTTTTAAGTTTTTATGATAGTTTTAGCTGTGGTAGTGGATACTCAGGATATTCTTGTAACCAATTTTGAGCAAAGTGTGTATTGTTTTTGTCATGGCCTCGAAAAGTGGCTGTGGCTCTAGAGCTCCGATGAGTTTGCAACAAAAAGTTTTTACTACTCACCATGCTACCAAGTCGAATGATCACAAATCTACCAACAAACCCAAGCTGATTAGTCCTCAGCAATCAGCCGAACCTGATAAGGCGAGTCTGCTGTTGCCTAAAGAAGATGCTGAGTCCCACAAATCTCTGAATAGTGCTAAAGATTCTTTGATCTCTTCTGATACCTCAGAGTCCAATATCTGTTTTTCCGGGTCTGAACGGGTATCTAAAACTCAAGATCTTGAGTTAACCGACATTAGAAGCTCACAAGAAACTTCCGTTGATCAAGGAAAGAAATCATCCGGTCTAGGGAGTGTGAAGGAGAGTGCTGCTTCTGAAAAGGTTAGTGATGGAACCAATAGCCTTGCAAAAACCAGTGGAAGCACCAAAGTAAGTGAACGTGCTGAGTTCATCGAGAGTGGAAAGAGCAGCATGTGTCGGGGAAGTACAAGCAGTGATGTCAGTGACGAGAGCACCTGTAGCAGCTTTAGTAGCAGTGTCAATAAGCCTCACAAAGCAAATGATGTTCGATGGGAAGCCATCCAAGCTGTCCGCTGCAGAGATGGTGCTTTGGGTTTGAACCATTTCAGGCTCCTGAAACGGTTAGGCTGTGGAGACATTGGAAGTGTTTATCTGGCTGAGTTGAGTGGAACTAAATGTTACTTTGCGATGAAAGTGATGGACAAGGCGTCTCTAGCAAGTCGCAAGAAGCTCGTTCGTGCTCAGACAGAAAGAGAGATATTACAAAGTCTGGACCATCCTTTCCTTCCGACACTCTACACCCATTTTGACACTGATAAGTTCTCGTGTCTGCTGATGGAAGTGTGTCCGGGTGGAGACTTACATACTCTTCGTCAAAGGCAACCGGGAAAGCACTTCTCCGAGCAAGCGGCCAAGTAAGAGGACTTCTAGCCTTATAAGTCTTGTCCATTTTTATAAGAGTTTTTTTCCCTTCAATTTGCTAATTTGTTTACTTGCAGCATGTTTTTAATGTTTTTGTTGAATTTTAATTAGTATATCCCAGGCATTCACTTTCGTGAGGGATAGTTAAAATATTATCTATTATGAAATTATTTTTTACTAAGCACTCAAAATGTTTAAATATTTGCAAATTCTCTCAGTATTACCTGTCTCTTAATTAGTTCTTGCAAGAATTATCACTTCTACATTTAATACTATTATGAGACTGTGATGCCATGCTGCTTTAGAAATAAGGAGTAAGGACTACTGCGATTAAATAACTAAGATAATGTGGCCTTTGCTTTATTCTTAACTCTTTAACTAGTGAAGATTGCGAAATCCACAACATGAGACCGATTGAAATGCAAGTGTTTTAGCTCAATCTATTAACCTATCGCTTTTAATTCCTTGTGGCAGATTTTATGTTGCTGAAGTGCTGCTAGCTCTGGAGTATTTGCACATGCTTGGTATTGTTTATCGTGACCTCAAGCCTGAAAACGTTCTTGTTAGGGAGGATGGACATATAATGCTCTCCGACTTTGATCTCTCTCTTCGTTGTGCTGTCAGCCCGACCTTGGTAAAGACCTCATCCTTAACCTCCGACCCTCAGAATAAAAATTCCACGTATTGTGCCCAGCCAGCATGCATTGAACCGGCTTGCATTCAGCCATCATGCGTTGTTCCAACAATGTGCTTTTCTCCCCGTCTCTTCTCAAGCAAATCCAAGAAGGACAGGAAGCCCAAAAATGATATTGGAAATCAGGTTAGCCCACTGCCAGAGCTGATTGCTGAGCCAACGAATGCTCGTTCGATGTCTTTTGTTGGGACACACGAGTATTTGGCACCAGAGATCATCAAAGGCGAAGGCCACGGAAGTCCAGTGGATTGGTGGACTTTTGGGATCTTTCTATACGAGCTCTTGTTTGCTAAGACTCCATTTAAAGGGTCTGGTAATCGAGCCACGTTGTTCAATGTTGTCGGACAGCCCCTCCGGTTCCCGGAATCCCCTGTTGTCAGTTTCCCTGCTAGGGACTTGATTAGGGGTTTGCTTGTGAAAGAACCTCAGCATAGATTAGGGTATAAACGAGGTGCAACAGAGATAAAGCAACACCCTTTCTTCGAAGGAGTTAATTGGGCTTTGATACGTTGTGCCAGCCCTCCGGACATCCCGAAACTCGTTGATTATGAACGAATGCCTCTCCCAGTGAATGATAAGGCTCCCACTACTGTTGCTGCTGTGGATCAAAAGAGTGACAAATATTTGGAGTTCGATTTCTTCTAGTTAGTTACGAGTTTGCCTTAAATTATGAAGGTGAATTATCTAGACCATGTGTATCTCTTTTAGAGAGGTAGGTTGATGAAGATCGATACAAATGCCACTCCCTCCCATGCTATTGACTCATAAACGCCTTTGAACGGTACGTGAAGAAGGTTTTTTTTTTTTTTCCACTTTATTTTATATTTCCTCTATTTTTGAGACTGTTGCAAAGTGTATCTCCATTTAGTTAACTACATTGTTTGGAACAGTTGGAAGCTGTAAAAATTGTATGGTTCCTGTTAGTTTGAGAAATGTCAATGAGTGTATAATTTTCTTGTCATTTTGTGGATGAATTTAAGACATGGTAGGGCTATAGTTTAGAGGTGTATTTTGATATGCTGTTTCATGTACCCACATTTTCAGACATCTCTAGTTGTGACTTTTATCCACTGCTGCTTCTTTTGGTTGCAGACAACAAAAGATTGTGACAAAAATCTAATCATTGTAAAGGGTTGTAAAAGGCTGGATAAGAAAAAGTAAAACACAAATATACATAGTCACAGTCGTATAAAACTAGACAGAGCATTTACTAAGTCGTTACATAACAAATGGAACTGTTTACATTTCTAAGCAAATGATAAGAAGCAACACAAATATGATACAGCGAAACAATAGTCTTGAAGTGCAATTGTTGGAGGCAAATATGGAGTTCAGATTTTGAAACAACCGCAAGCAGGTGAGGGGTCTGTCATTTGAGCAAAGTTTGGAGTGGAATGAGTTGTTGTTGTTGGCCTTGGTGATGGAGATGGGGACTCCATTGCTGACAGCTCTGACATTTCCTTTCCTTCACATATAATCTTAACCTCACAGAATTCAGGTGCCTTCTGAACTATGAGATCAGCTGCTCCATTCCCTTTCTTAGACTTCATCCTTCTGCAAAATATACAACCAAATGTTGAAGCGTGTGCTACACTAATAATCCCCATTGCATAGAAATAGAATTTGCAGACCTGACAGTAGCCTTGGTGGCACCAACAATGAGTTTTCTGATGTTGAGAATGGGGATGAGATCGAGTATGGCTTTACCCTCCATATCACTTTCAATAAGCACTGTCTCCACTTTAACCTGCATCATACAAATCGTCAAACACGACCAACCCAAAAATATATAAACTATTTTGTTTTTGAATGAGGTAGCATACCTGGGAAGCAGAACAGACATTGACAAACTTCTGCAGAAGATCTCTCCTCTTCCCACTTTCCTTGGCCAGAAACTTGTCTCTCTGCTCCGGGTTCACTTGATTTATCGGCAACTTCCCCACTGCAACAAAAGAAACTCATGAGATGAGATTTAGAGAGTGTAAGGGAGGGAGGGAGAGAGAGGAGTTACGAGGTGAAGGGATGAACTTGGTCTCAGGGAAGACGTGGACGAGGAAGACGAGAGCAGAGGATGTATCGAGCACAGCATTGTTGAGGGTCCAGATCAAGGCGTCCATGCTCAAGGTCTCATCCATCACCGCCACGTACACTACATTCTCTGATCTCTCCTCCAAATCCAGAGACCAGCTCCCCTCCTCTGTTATGGTTCCCAGCTCGTACACGCCGTCGTAATGCCCCCTCGCCTTTTCCGGCGGCACCTCCTCTTCTTCGATCTCGCTCGCCCACTTCCCGTTGCTGCCCCACTCTTCCTCCCCCCAACTGCCCGAGCTTGACGCCATTCTCGCCGCCGATGTAACAAAACAAATGTTGGATGGAACTTCAACCTTGACTTTGCCGATCAATATTTGTTTTTTTCAGGATGCCAAAGTTGATTTTGTCTTGCCACTTTGCTCCCCTTTTTATTGCCACCGGATTTCAAACTCTGCTATTTAAATTCAATATATCGATTCCTTTCGGGATGCCTTCAACTTGGAAATCCTATTCCTAAAATCAAATGTCTTAACTTTAATTGGATACTCTAAATTCTAAAATTTGCCACATGATGTTCATATATTTATGTAATAGAGGATGTCACACACGAGATTTGATTTTATTTTATTTTCTGAATTTGGATCTTTTATTGCATTTGTGGATGATAAACTGTGACAATATCAATGATTTTAAATTTATATAAAGAAAATATAAATCCTAGCTTTCGAAAATTCTAAACCTTAGAAATTATCACATGTCACTCATCTATTTGTTTTATAGAGAATGATACACAAATAATAACATTATATTACTCCATCTATTTTGTAATTTTTTAAGTATGATTGGGAACGGCCTGAGTTATAATAATGCACTTTATGTATAAAATCATACGAACTAATACACTTTATGTATAAAATCAATGCACTTTAGCTATTACGTTAGTGTCCTATTGAGTCCTGGTGAAAAAATGGAGTACTATTACACACCAATATAATCGTAGTCCAATAACTTTGCATGTGAAGTGCGTGAAATTTATACATAAAGTGTATTCGTACAGAAAAATAAATTTTTATTTAATCTTTTTCCTGATTCCGACTATTATAGATTACCTAGTACGCATCAAAGAGAGCTGTGGGCTGTTCATGTATACAAGAAAAAATACATATCAATATATCGGTTTGTCCTTTCAAAATATACGTGGGTGGGATGATATTATAGTCCTACATCCTATGTTCATTTTATTTTTTATTTTTTTGAGACAATCCTAAATCCTATGTTGAACAGGTAACTAATGTTTCAAATTAAGGTTCATTGAATACTATGGTTGATGCTTAATTTAATTAATGAAGATTTTTCTTAAACACGAAAGTGATTGTCAAACAATTTATGCAAAACTCAGTCTTGTCATTGTAGTATTGTTGCACAATAACCTCTGGCTAGTGAGTTGTTTTTTTAGTTACAACTCATATCATACTATTATCAATCATAAACAAATTGGTGGAATCTTATGGTTACATACATTGATACCTTTTTAGCGTATATGACAATTTTTTTAGTGTAAATAATATTTTCTAGTTAAAAGGTGAAAAAATAAATGTGACTTTCCTTCGGTATAAATATGACTTTTGTGATTATAATATGAAATGCAGCAAGAAGTTTCTTGTGCGAATAAATATACATATATGATTATGATAATATTGCAGTAGAAGTTAATTTTCACCAGTAATAAAATAAAATAGAAAAGTTAGAAGTTGAGAGAGAGAGAGAGCTGTTCAATTCTTCATCGAATATTAGCAGATAATTTACCTTCGCTTTGTCATAATGTATGCATGATGCAAAAGTAACTGGTAAGAACACTTGCTGGGGATATTGGTGAGATGTAGATATATTTTGGAATATACTTGCTAGTCGCTTTTTTCCATCATCATCACAAGAAATAAAATTGATATTTAATGCAATTCATGGTTGTTATATTAATCAGAATTAGACCAGAAAATGGAATATGCGAATCCGTACGAGTATCTCGGCTGTAGGGCAATAATCAAGGTCAACTTTCAATGCGTGTAAGATATTCATGTGATATGATGCATGATGTGTTCTGTTTTAAATTATATTTTATTTTTTCTGTTTGAAATTATAGTTTATCTCTTATTTTAATGTTTAGGAATATGCCGTTTTAGGATCGCTTTTGTAGAAATAATAAATTAATGTTACACGGTTTCTAGCATTAATTAAATCTAGTTTCGCTTACTTTTTCAGTTCAAGTTCTTCCTTTATGTGTGTTCTCTTTCATCTGTGTCTCCCAAAAAGTTTCAAGGAAAAAATAAATAAAAATAAATTATCCTTCAAGTATTAGCTAAGAACTTGCAAAACATACGTGTTTAACAATATGATACGAATTCCCTAAAAGAAAACAAAAAAAATTCATTGCCAATAATTGAAGTTAAATTTTCTATTATTTCGATCAGGGACGGAGTTTGAAATTTTTAAATGGACAGACGAAATAATAATTTTGCATTTGGAAATAAGTGTAAACGAGCAAACCTATACTTTTACATATAACAAAAAATACAAGTACAACATTAAAAAAAGAATTACCCAACAAGATAAGCTGATGCCTAAATATAAGTGTAAACGGGCAAACCTATACTTTTACATATAAAATGAATACAAGTATAACATTAAAAAAAGAATTAGCCGCCAAAGTAAGCCGAGGTCTGGTTCCACAGTCGCAATATTGCAAACTAGTGGCAACACTTCTCATCAAGGGGTAGAGTGAGAGTCATAGTCATACTCATAATTAGAGAGGGCAGATGAAATTTGAGAATCTTTATCTTCTTTTTCTTTTCAAGGGCTCAAAAATCAAAATCGACATTTAGAAACCTTCTCAAGCGATATAACTGTCGTACATATCATTATAATTTTATTTATTTTAGTAAATTAGAGGCTATTAAGACAAAAAGATTGTGGGCCACGAATAAAGTTAACCCAAAAACTTTAGGTGTTTTTGTTACAAAATGCAAGTGTTTATATGTAAAAAATCCAATCACTCACTCACGCAATTTAATTCACTTTATGAAGCCCATTAATACCTTGTTGGACTTATATTTCGACCCAATAAGTGTAACCTATTTAGTTTCAAGAAAACTGGGCTCGCATCCTCCCAAATTAAAAAGTTGGCCTACAGTTCTAGAAGAAACTTGCAATGAGAAAATAAATATTTCAACTGCCTGCTGGTCTCAACTCTCAACACAGATAAATCAATCTAAATAATACTCGTATTTCAACTGCCTCCTGGTCTCAACACAAAAAATAAATATTCACAAATTACTAGAATATTACCCGGGCGTTGCCTGATTGAATCTTTTGAAATATTAGTATGCCACCCGTGCATACGCACGGGTCAAAGCGGATCCTATTTTATTAAAAGTTTTTCATATATTAATTTCTATTTTGTAGTATTAGATTGGAGTATGAAATAAGTATTTATTTTGTCTTTTGTATTATTTTTATGTTCAAAATATGTATTATGATAATATGATAAGAAAAATAAATAAAGTTTATAATCAATTT
>JAYJMF010000034.1:1436829-1473215 GCA_036873715.1 Salvia sclarea | reverse complement strand
TGGTGATCTGACACAAAAAGATGGTTTCATGCACTCAGAGGTTGAAGTGTTGGTTAGGCTTTCGAGATTTGAGAATGGTCCACAAAGTTTGCTGCCAAATAATAATGGCATTCCTTCCTTAGATTTTCAATATGAGCAGATGGGTGTTGAAGAAAAGCTTGTACTAGAACTGCAGAGCATTGGCCTGTTCCTGGAAGCAGTGGTAAGTTTCTAATCATAAAGACTGGTACTGAAAATTAAGTTATTTTCTTATTTTTTTCTGTATTTTTGTTCTTGCTTGTCTAATTGTTCGGTACAATGTAGCCTGCATTGGATGACAAAGAAGAGGAAGGAATCGACCATGAAATTGCTCGGTTGGAGAAGGGACTTCTTGAACAGGTAATCTTGCACAATATCATTAAGATATTTATATATATTTCTGGTTGAAATTTCTCTAAATTCATTGATGAGTAGTTCTTTGTTACTTTGCTCCCTCTTCCTTTCCTACCTCGAACACTTGCTCTCAAGTTCTCAATGAGATATATTTTGTGTTTTATGCTTAAAATTTAGGTAAGGAGGAAGAAGACATGCTTCGATAAAATAGAAAAGGCTATTCATGAAGAAAATGACATTGGAAGGTAAATTACCTAATACTTCCTTCCCATGCTAAAACACTGAGAATTATTGTAAGCATCAGCTCATGATACATACGCGGTTTTATTGTTTGTCAGGGACCCTGAACAAGTTGCGATGGACAAGCTTGTCGAGTCGGGCTACAAGAAACTTCTGGTCAGTTTTATTTCTTGTTGATATTGTATTCTCATATTTAGTAAGAGAACTACCTCCTGATTCAGATCCTTGTTTGGAATTATTTACAGGCAACTAAAGGAGCCTTTGCTTCTAAGCATGGAATTCCTAAGGTGTCAAAACAAGTTGCTTTGGCTTTTTGCAAGAGGACACTTCTTAGATGCCGCAAATTCGAAGATTCAGGTATCAGCTGTTTCTCCGAGCCAGCTCTCCGGGAGATCGTCTATGCACCACCTCCGCAGTTCTCTGAGATGGAGCTACTTGGTGGTGTTAACACGGCAGCTGCCAACGGTAAGCACTCGAATTTTATCAAGCGACAAATAACCGATACAACATATCATCCTAGATCTAGTTTGGTAATGATTTTCATGCATCTTAAAAAAATGTTGCATTTTTCAGATACACTTGGGACTTCAATTCGTCTTTCTGATCACGGTGGTGCCAAAAACGTGCCAGTTTCAAACAGAGGAAAGAAAAAGGAACTATCACTCGACGATGTTGGTGGTTCCATCTTCCGAGCCTCGTCTGCTCTAGGCATGTCAGGCGGTACAAAGGGAAAGAGAAGCGAAAGGGACAGGGATTCAAGCAAGAACGGGAGGCTGACCATGGGCGGTGCTAAGGGCGAGCGCAAAACGAAATCGAAGCCCAAGCAGAAAACAGCTCAGCTCTCCATGTCCGGAGTTAGTAAAATGGTGGAAGCAGGCGGCGAAGCAGCAAATAACAGCGGCAACAGGAGAAAAGACATTAGATTCATGTCTTCCGGTAATGCCCCTCCCGAGTCATCGAAGGATGCAAAGGACTCCTCGGTCGACTTCTCCGCTCTGCCCCTCGAGAACATCGACGGGATAGAGGAACTAGGCGTAGATTGCGACACAGGTGCGCCACAGGATCTCAATTCTTGGTTCAATTTTGAAGTGGATGGTGAAGAACACGATGACGTCATTGGGCTCGAGATACCGATGGACGACCTCTCAGACCTACTCATCTTCTGATCATCACTCCCTTGTTGTACAGCTTGTCGGAATACTGATTTGTTTAGAGAAATCAACTGCTCATTTTTTCTTTTTCCTTTTTTCTTTTAATTTAAATTCGGTGGGTGCCTTACCCCTACGTATGTCTTGGCCTAATGGCTGTTGTAATTATGCATTTTTGTTGTAATCTAGGAAGAATCTTCAGTCATATATAATATATTTCAGACATTTTTTACATTGTATTATTCATTGTATCGTCCTATCATTCATTCTAAATAGTGATTCAATAATTTAGAACTCGTAATCAAACCAAGCATAATTTGAATTTCTTGATAGTAAAGAAATAAACACAACAAACACTTAGAAATTTGTGTTGTATCATAAATCCAACATTGCCAACACGGTAAGCTGACTTTGATGTCAATGAAAGGTACAACCACCTAAACCTAAAACTGCACCGATTTCTTGAAGCATTTTTGTCATTTCCTATGTCTCTATGCTTAAACCTAGATCCATAAATGCAACCAGATTCATTCTTGCTTATGTCAGATCCAAACACATTCTTGCAAACTTGAAAATCATGAAGTACCTCAGGCTTCACAAGTGCCAAGACGAGTCGAGCTTCATGACAGAGGCCGGTCATGGCAGCAATGAAGAAGATGACCGTGGAGTCGACAACAAGAAGGTGAAAAGCCTGATGGAAACAATGCATAGAGTCATCTCATATCGCTCAACAAAGAACCCGTCTCCAGAGGCTGCTGCATCGTCTGGTCGCAACGAGTCAAAGAGATCTACCGGCGGAACCAACAGAGTGTAAGGTCAAAGGTGCTGCTTTTGCTCAATAAATGTGGTATAATGTGTTCCAAATCTACACTATGAATGTGAAATAGAGTCTCTTTCAAGATTTTCTTGTATCATCAAAATTTGTGAAAAAAACTGTGAAGATCATGAAATCAAATAACAGACTTCAAGTAAACAGAACCTAATCAAGACCACAAAAATTAGCCTCTAATTTATGCTCTAGTGGAGCCTG
The DNA here is from genome assembly GCA_036873715.1 of Salvia sclarea. Lineage (NCBI taxonomy): Eukaryota > Viridiplantae > Streptophyta > Magnoliopsida > Lamiales > Lamiaceae > Salvia > Salvia sclarea. The sequence goes on along the minus strand of JAYJMF010000034.1, from coordinate 1,470,425 downwards.
CATAGCCATCATTCACCGGAAACGTCCTATACAGACGCCTCAACGCCTGGTTTGAGATCGCGTTCCTCCCACAGAGAGAGTTTGCGAGCTCCATGGCCTCTGCTCGCCACCCTGCAAACCCCACGCCCTCGACTAGCAGAACATACGTCGTCTCATTAGGCTGGCAGCCCTTCCTCACCATCTCATCCAGTATAGTGATAGCATCATTGATTCTATGCACCTTGCACAGTCCAAGAATCACAATGTTGTAAGTGACAACAGATGGTATAAACTCACTACTTTCCATATCTCCCAACAACTCCACAGCCTTATCCACCATCCCATCTCTACACAAGCAAGATATGAGAGAATTGTAAGTGATCTCATCAGGATCAATCCCTTTCCCAAGCATCTCCGCCACGAGCACCAATGCCCTATCCCGGTCCCCGGAGTTCCACAACGCGCTCACCATCGTGTTGTAGGTGCTCACGTCGGGAGGGCACCCGTTCTCAGCCAGCTTCCCAAACACCTCCAAAGCCTCATCAGCATTGCCATTCTTGCACAATGCCGACAGGATTGTATTGTAGTTCACTATATCGGGAAAGCAGCCACTCGACACCATGTAATCCAAGAACGCGATCGCCAAATCCAACCTCCCTTCCTTGCAGAGGCCCGAGATCAACGGGTCATAAGTGTAAGTATCCGGGCTCAACCCCTCATCCAGCATGATCTTCAACACGTTGATCGCCTCCTCCAACCGCCCCTCCCGACACAAGGCACTGATCAATATGCTGTAAGTAACCACATTCAGCTCACAACCAGCTGCAAACATCTCCTCCATCAACCTGCCCCCCTCACCCCACCTCCCCTGACTCAGCAGAGTCCTCAACAAGATGTTATACGAGATCACATCGGGCTTGCACCCTCTACTCGTCAACCCCCTAACGAACTCGAAAGCGTCATCCATCAATCCACCTCTACACATCCCCCTAATTATAGTATTGTAAGTATACATATCAGGCTGCAGCCCTCTAGCCAACATCTCATCAAAGATCTTCATCGCCTCACCAATCCCACCTTCAAGAATCATGGCCTCAATCAAAATGGTGTAAGTGATCACAGTAGGCTCACAATTCTTCTCCTCAATCAAATCACCCATCATCTTCAAAGCTAAACTAAGCTTCCCCCTATTACAAAGGCTGCCTATCATAATATTGTAAGTCACAATATCCGGAGCAAAACCCCTCTTCCTCATCCTGCTCAAAACCTGATTAGCAGAATCAATCATGTTAGATTTGCACAAGCCACTAACAAAGGCATTGTAAGCATAAATATCCGGCTCCCCAAATCTCTCAAGAATCCGCATTGCCTTAGCCGCTTTCTCCACATTTTTGGAGCTAAAAAATCCCTTAATCAGCTTAGTGCAGAGAATCACATCTGCCTTGTATCCCAAATTGACCATACATTCAAGAAAATAGAGACCCTCATCGTAGTTCCCAGCTTTGCAGGATCTGTGGAGAAGTTTCAAGAAATGGGCTTCTTTGAAATCGGTGTAGGCTGGGGCATGATTCGGCCTTGCTTCACTCAAGACCCTAACTTTAACTCTCTCTAGATTTGGGGAATTTGCGAAATTGGACTCTCTGCTGCTTCTGCATCTGAAAACGAAGCTGTAGTGAGGGATTTTGGCGCCGAAATTTTGTCGGGTGAAAATGAGGGGTTGAGGAAAGAATTCAGCGCAGAGAGCTGTAGTCATTAGTTATGGAATCTTCACGAAGTTGGGCTTTCATGGAGCATTATCGAAGAAAGGGAGAGAGAGATGAGTGTGGAGGTGTTTGCTTTTGTTGTCCACTTCTTCCATTGCCATCATCATCAGCTTCAGATTTTCATTATATATTTATTTGTGGATTGTGCTTTGCTTTGGATAAGGGACACGTGTTATATTTTGATACGTTCACTTATTCTATTTCTGTATTATTCATTTTATCAATATATTCTGATAAAAAATAATATGATTTCCTAATGTCGTTTATCAAATAAAGTCATATTTTCCCAATGGATCTCTCACTTAGGCACGAATTGATGGAATTTTTGGAAGTAAAATTTAAGTTTTTGGAATTGAAAATTAATGTTGACAAATATGGTATTTCTCGTTGTTGTTAGTTGAATTTGAGGTTATATTTAGGAGAGATTCATGTGTTATGCAAGATTATGCCTTAATATTTTCATTTCGTGTATTGTCATGCTTGTCGGGAACCAGGACTATATGTTTCTAGTTTACACAAGTATTTCACACAAACAATACTTTTTTAAGTGTAAATTGCAAATACATTGATATAATCCAATTTGCAATTACAAAACTACTATTAAAGTTATACTATATAAAAAATAACACAATTTATTGATTTGTTGCAATTAGGAATTCTCTTAATCTTACACAATAATCTTCTCCATATTATACAGCAAAAGACCTATTCATAAGCCTGATCATGAGATATGAGACCAAACAAGATATGAAAATACTTGGTATATAAAACACCGATTTGAAGCTCAATGTATTACATTCCAGACATATATGTAATGTAGTGTAAGGTATGAATATGTGTTCAAATCATGTTCACCGGGTTTCTTTAATTTCTCCCAACTTTCTTGGTTCAAGAAGATCCATTTGATTCTCCCCTTTGTTTAGGCGCGGATAGCCTATCCTTGGACCATTCTTCCAAGGCCTTCCGGTGCAGAGCATTCATTCGGATGTAAGGTCGTTTCTCTTTGATCATCTTTTCCGCGGTTTTCCAGTCCTCAGCCAAGCCAAGAGCAACCAGCAGAGCACACATCACAGCCACACTTCGCCCATGACCTGAAATGAGAGTTCATTACTCAACCATACGCACAAAGGGGGCATCACAACTCGAATACATAAGAAAATTCGAATTAGAGGCTAACATTAAATAAGCTGTCTTTATATTATCGGTGTATGGGACTGAACAGAAAGAAATACTAAAACAGTTGTAGCTATAGCAGATAGCACGTAATAGTAAATTTACATATTACTATAACACGAAAGGTTTGTGCTACAATCATATTACTTAGTTTCAGTGAGTCAGCAGGTATACTTCCTCGGGAAATGTTACTTGTTTATTCGATGTAAATGGAGCGTGTCCCCCATATAGGCCATTCAAGATTTATTTTAGGATATGAAAATGGAAAGACACCCTCCTCGTAAATAATGCTACATTAACAAGATTTATGAGCAGTTTATCGCAGCAAGGTTACATGAAGCATACCAATCCTCATAACTAATGCTTTACATGGATTGATTAATTAAACAAACTTAAGACTATCCAACTATGTTAGAGGAAATAACCAAATAACTACCTCGTCAACACAACCGGCACAAATCATCTTGGTCCAAAGAACATCATAAGTCAAAGCAAGCAACCATATACTAAGCATTAGAACGATACAAACATCAATTTCGTGTCAATTATGAGTGATGCCAACTTCAGCTATCAAAATCATACCATATGCAAAATGGACAAAAACTGAGGAATTCTTAAAACACAGGGCCATGGGCAATTTAGCTCTTCAATGATTGATCTTTGTAGGAAAGTACCAAATTCACCAAATCAATAACTCACCAAACACAAAAACATCTTGGTTTAGAGAAATCAAAAAACATCACAACTCAAAGCAACTCACATTTCTAAGCATCACAGTATACACAATACACAATACACAAACTAATACACACAAACAATGACAGTCACAACAATCCAACAATCAATGCCAAAACTTTTTTTATCAGAATAGGAATGTAACAAATTCACCAAACACAAAAACATCTTGGTTCAGGCAAATCAAGAAACACGACAACTCAAATTACTAAGCCACAAACCCAAAACTAAAACACACAAACAATCACAATCACAAGCACAAGCACAAGCACAAGAATCCAACACTCAAACACCAAAATCAGCTTCCATTGCAGAAACCATACCATAAGCACAATGCACGAAAACGGGGACGCCCTGCGCCCGCTTCCTACAAGCCCAGTTCACAGCCCTCTCAATCTCCCCCGGCTCAGGGGAGCGCGTATCCCACGTGGGAACACACAGATACGCGCTCCCCGTGAGCTCCCTCTTCCTCGGTAACTCACACGTGCAATCAATGATCGCCGGGTTGCCAGGTGGCAGCTTCTCGGGGGCGTAAGGCCACCCCCCAACATACAAACCCTCGGAAACCTTGCTATACGGAGGCTCCCCACTAGTGAACCTTCTGATAAACGAGAAAGCCCTAACGAAATACAAGTAAGGGCTGAACATGATCAATGACCAGATTGGGAAATCCCCATCTGACCCTTTCCCCAAAAGAATCGGCAGATTGATTGATGGATGGGAAGCAATGGCGACAAGGAAAGATATCATTGATGCATACAGGAATGGGATTGATAGCAGCGTGAATTGAAGCACTCGGAGAGAGAGGAAGAAGATGAATAAAGTTGCGCACTTTAACCCTATCAGCACCGATAAACCTACTCCCATGTTTTCTTTCCGCCTAATTGTATGCAAGTTTTGTGAAGAATAAATCAATCTTCAAAAAAATTAAAATTGCAGGCTTCAGGTTTCGAGCCTGGCAATCAAGAACAACCGATTTAACAGCAGAGAGAAAGATTCGTTGAGAGATCAATCGAAGTAGGAAAGTAATGGGGTTTTCATAGGTTTTTGGTTGTGGGCGTGTGAATTGGGGAAATTTGGAACAACAGAAATAGCATAAATCTTGAGTGGACTTTAGTTTTAGGGTTCCTTTCTATAAAAGGGAAAGTTAAGTGGAGATATTTGTAGTAATCTCAATTTTATTCATATTATATTTATTTTCCTCCACTTCACTAAAATCTATGCTTCGTTTAAATGCTCCTAATTATACTTTTTCATAACGAACTAGAATATTACCCTGGCGTTGCCCGATTGAATCTTTTGAAATATTAGTATTTTTTATATTCTGCATTGAATTTATAATGTACTGTTAATTTTAATTTTTTGGTTAAAAAATATTTTCCCGTAATCAATCCTTATATTTTTGTAATATTTTTCTCTATTCAACTTTTAGTCTTCTAGGCATTATAACAATGAAACTATGGCCTCTGAAGTAGCAGATAGATCAACATTCAACTTGAAAATATAATATTATTTGACTATATAGATAAAAGGAAGAAGTAAAAGAAGAATATAATTTTCTTTGTATCATTACCATTTCAAGCACTCTATTTTCCAATTCAGGTGCCGTAGCCTACGGTGAAATTTAGAATCAGCAACTGTTACCTACAACAAACTAAAGCCTAAGCAAGCAAAAGTAGCATAATACATGTTTATAGCAATTACAATACCCATACATATTGCCAACAATCATATGAGCATAAAGTGCATTACTCTTACAAAAAATGAAGAAGGATGGGGTAGAAAAGCCAGCAAAGGAGCATGTATTCATCAAGCTTGTAGACCAAACCGCACACATCCTAACCAAAATATAAATGCCTCGTAACTTCGAAGCATTTTCGATCCTTTCTTTTTTCTCCTTTTATAAACATAATGAATTTGAACTCCATAAAGTTTTTAGCAACAACTTTGCATCATGCACTAAGATAACATCTATTCAGAGGTGAATAGAGAATTGTAAATCTTTATCTCAGAATTGTAAGTCTTTATCTCTTATTCGACCACAACTCTGTTTAGTTCTGGCATATACAAAGCCTTCAGAACATAATTCACGATGTTGATTAATATAGCATGCCATACAAATAGAAAAGGATTTAATGAGTAACAAAATTTGTAAATAAAGATTTCCAGCTTCTTTTTCATGAATTTTAGAATTGCTATACGCCTATACCCATAGAGCATGATCAGTTCCAATGCTAGAGATAATTGAACACCCTCTAATCTTATAACTAAAACAAAGATAATTGAGTACCTAATAACTGAAACAATATTATAGGAAAATGTAAAAGAGTAAGTCAGAAGATGCTATGTCTAAAGCCAAAATTGGAAAATTGTTGAAAAAGCTAGTTTCTCCAAAAGTTTTAATTTTAACATGAGTTTATCTGTCACCCGTTCCGATAGTTCACCATATTTCAACAATGTTCACACAAGGGATATGAAAAATTCTCAAAAAGAATAACCTATTCTGGTTCAAAGAAGCCTATTCCGGTCGATAATAATTTCGACTTGCATAAACCTTTTTAGAATGTTTATTTATTTTGATATGCCAAGTAATACACTTAAATTCCATCCATATCAACATACTCAAACACAAAAAGATGCAAAATCAAGTGAATTAAATTACTGAATGATCTTGTTCAAATAGTTGGAGGTGAGGCGCTGGTGTCGATTTGAAACCACGATCAACTGCTTCATCACCATGTCTCGTATAAGATTCCATTTATGATAAAAACATTTATATCACTCCAAAATTATTGTACTTAATCTAGAACATCATATAGATTCTTGTATGTTGTGAATTTGAATCCTATTGATTCTCTTCCAGGTTTTGCATTTGGGACTCTAGAACAATACGTTGGAAAGAAAAAATAAAATAGAGAACAATATATGAAAATGATTCGATCAAATGCATGACCAATCTAAGAGACTGATTCGACAACTTGAATTACCGAGAGAAGAAGTTTCAGAAGAAGAAAAAAATTGGGGAAGAAACGTAAATTCTATAAGATTTGAATTAGAGAGGAGAGACACGTTCAAACGGAGCGTGCCGGAATGTTTCAGTGGTTTACGGGTTCCGGCGAACAACACAAAGCACGACTAACAACGTGGCTGAGTCAATCAGTTAGAGCACGGATTGTTAAATTTGTAAATAAGTTGACTCAGCAATAGTTATAGATTAGGATGCTTGATTAGTTTAGATATATAAATAGGAATAGTAGATTTGTTTCTTCTGTAATTTCTTTTTCCCACTCTCTCTCTATTTTTCATACTTTCTTCACACGGATACTAACGGCGGAGATGTTTCTTCCATGGATGAGGCAACGATTGCGAGTAGAAGAAGAAGTGAGTAGCGGCGTGACTGGAGAAATCTATGTTTGAAACTTGTAGAAATCGGGAAATCGCGGTATTCTAATTTAAACGGTTGTGTCGGTTTGGGTGGGAAAAAACTGTTGAGTTTTTTACCGAGCAATAACTACTTGAGAAAGAATAACCCTAAACTTATTTTCAAACAACATGTAGATAGATTATTTATACAAATAAAATAATCACAAATATTAAGTTTGAAAAGTTGTGTCTCCTTAAAATGTAACTGTTTTAAAAAACTGCAATTTAACAAAAAACCTTCTTTTTATATAGTATATAGATTTCATGTGAAACTATCAATTTGAATTGATTTTAAATTAGATCATTGTGGGGTTTCCCATAGTATTATTAGGACCGATTTTTTTTGACAAACTACTAACATGAAATTTCTTTACACTAAAGTTTTTTAACTTTTTCCTTACACTCTGTTGTAACCTACTGTACGGAGTATTAGTTAAGATTTCTTTTATCATATTTTTGTACACTCTTGCAGTAACACTATCGCATCATTATAATTTTATAAAGTATGTTGTAACCTACTTTATAATTGCACACTCTTGCAGCTAGTAACACAACGATAACATGTAGTAACATATAACGACGATGAAGCGCGACTCAGTTGGCAAGACGCATCTTCTTCAATTGATAGATTCAGCAGTTCGAGTCATCACAAAGAAAAAATATGGAATCCTTATTTGAAAAAGAAAGACAAAAAAACATGTAACAAAACCCCATTCCCATATGTTATCACTTTGCAACACGACAAATGAACATTTCAAGTTTTTTTTTTTAATGTAAGAGGGATAAAAAGATTTATTTTTTTTATATAAATTGAAAGAAAGATTTTAGATTTTGAATGCATATATAATTTATACTCCAATTTAGCATAATTATTTTAATTTTACAAAAAAAATTACTTTTACAACTAAAAATACAAAAATTTGTATTTCATCCGAATGATACAATTCATACACACCCACATACTCAGACACTGAAAATTACTCAAACTCTCAATTTATTGTAGGAGAAGAAGCATCTTATCAATTGAATCGTGTTTCGTCGAATATACTCGAAGAAGGAACAGGAAAAAGAGGGTTTTTTGTTAGAGGGTCGGACCAATAAGACTAGGTCTGTTTGAGTTGAGCTGCTCGTTTCTCCACCGTATACTAATTGCAGATTCTTTTCAAAATTATAATCTTTAGGAAATTCTGTAAGATATTATTTTGGTTGCGGCCCACAACCGACCTGATGTGCCATTTCAACCGATTGATGAATGAAACAAACTTTTAAGAATAAAATAAAATATAGAATCACATTTCTGTATAGTGTTAGGTACTGATTAATTTTTTCAGTACCACTAGGCACTAACTATTCATCTTCTTTGTCTTTTTTCAAATTTCCACGTTGAAAATGTATGTGTAGAAAAAATTACTTCTTATTTATTGCAGTCAAATTATCCGTTCATCATTTTTGATTTAGTTTTTGCGGTTTGTGTGAATTGTGATCCACCTTTGGAGTCAACGTTGGTGGGAGCAAACATTTTTCCGCTGTTCTGTGTTCTAACATTACTTAGTTCAGCTGATATTTTAGTTTGACCCTTCAACACGCCAAAGCTATTTTCTTTCTTCAAAAAGAATATGTTTTACGTATTAAATTCCAAATATCGTGAAGAATAAATTACCAGCATTTCAGACCGATCTTTTTAGTTTTTTGTTTTGATTTAGGATAATTGGAATTGGAATGAAACATAAAGTAAGGATCCAAGAAGGTACGAGGGGAAGAGGGTGGCTTGCCTTTCTTGAATCTTGACCCCATTGAACTTTCTCTTTTCTAAAATAAAAGTGGAATCTTTATCTCCCTCTCCCTCTCTCTCTCTATTTTCCTCTCCTTTAACTAACAAAGTGATAAAAGAATTGCACTTGTATATCCATGTGAGGATTTCAGTATATTGTTTTAGTGATAAGTTTATTCTTGGAAATCTTTTCCTGTGTTTTCTTTGAGGAGAAGAAGAACAAGAAGAAGAAATGGCTCTGGTTGCTCAAGAAGTCATCAATCAACTTGAGAAGTTAATGGAGGAAGGTTGATATTTCTTGATTTTTCTTTCGAGGCCTCATTTTTTTTGTTTGTTTATTTTGGATCTCTTCTCTAATTTATCATTTTTCTTGTGGAATTTATGCAGTTGACGAATCACTTAAAAAAACTTTCCAGGTTTGTTTCTTTTTTATGTATCCTTTGCATATTTTCCTGCTTGTTCAAGAATTGAATTTGTCATTCTAAAAATACACATGCCTTTTTATTTCATTTCTACTGTTTGGATTTAAAAATTATTTGTGTTAATCTTCTAGTGCTATTCTGACAATGTTTTTCCCCCAGACTCTTATATATAATTGCTTTAAGTTATGTTAGTATAAAGTTATTCTTACAGTGTTAAAGTTGGGAATATGGAAAATTTGGAAAAAGAAAAGCTCTGCCCTTGGTTGTTGTCTTGCATTTGTTTATACACTAAGTATTGAACTATGATTTCTTTTGATGAAAAAAGACAAGGCCAAATGTGTGTCTGCACAAACTTAGGCTCAAAATAACTGTTGTTTTATTCTGCTATTTTTTAATTTCTTTATTTTATTTTATTTTGTTTCTGAATAATTTCAATTTGCAGAATGTGCATCAAGGATATCCTCATGAAACGTATACTCGTTTTCTGAAGGCGCGAGAAGGGAATCCTCAAAAGGCTCAAAAGATGGTCTGACAAAAACCTCTTTGTCTGAAATAAGTTATGATATATAATGAGCATCCTGGCTGAACTGTAGATTAACTCTTTGCTGATGATGTGATATAACAGTTGGTCGACTGCTTGGAGTGGAGAGTCCAAAATGACATTGATAATATATTATCGGTATGTTTCTGACATAGTAATTTATTCATACTAAACTAGCTGATTAAATATTACAGTAGATCATGCTAATATATATTTCCATTTGCACAACTGAATTGCTGCATTTTACTGCAGAAACCGATTGTTCCAGTGGAACATTACAGAGGGATACGCGATTCTCAGCTTGTAGGATTGTCGGGTTACTCAAATGAGGTGAGCATTTGATGGAGCAGGAACACATAATTATACTTTAGGAATCAGCTGATCAATATTATCTGTTTCTTTGTAATTCCAATACATAGACTCACTAACGGGCTGCTATTTGATCACTAGGGTCTCCCTGTTTTTGCTGTTGGGGTAGGCCTCAGCACATTCGACAGAGCATCTGTAAGTAGTGTTGCTAATACTTTCTTCTGGTTTCCAGTGCTTTATGTATATTGAATTTGCGCACACGGCATGGCATGAAAATAGTTACTATCTCTGGTAGTAGTTTTTCTTTACTTGTTTCGGTAGTTTAGGCCATGCTAGATTATGTATTTATGTGTACTTTCCCAAGACTAATAGCACCTTTTCGTATAACTGTGACCTCAAAAGGCATCGGGGAAAGAAAATAATATTGGATATGTGGATTATTTCATTGGTACAAATACCAAAAGGGACTTTCTTGGAAAACTTAGCTTTTCAATTTAACTGCTTAGTTTTCTGAAGTTTCAAAAATAAGTTCTCATGTAAGCTAGAAAAATTAAACTGGATTTTCTGTTTACCTCTGACAACATTTCTCTTCGTTTTAGGTTCATTATTATGTACAATCCCACATTCAGATTAACGAATATAGGGATCGTGTGATTTTGGTAAGGGATGCTGGTGCTTTCTTATAAGTTGTTCCATTTGTTTACACTTCTGTTGTATGGCTCACCATTCCTATTGCAGCCTACTGCAACAAAAAAGTACGGGAAGCATATCAGTAAATGCATAAAGATCCTAGATATGACTGGCTTAAAACTCTCGGCTCTAAACCAAATAAAGGTTCGTTACCTTTCAGGTTCAAATCAAGATACAGTGGATTCTTTTGTTTGGTATCACTAAGAGTATTCGTATCTGTTCTTTTGCAGCTCCTGACTATAATTTCATCTATTGACGATCTAAACTACCCTGAGAAAACACAAACTTATTACATTGTGAATGCGCCATACGTCTTTTCGGCATGTTGGAAGGTTCGTCTCACACTTTCTTCCTGTTAGGAGTAACTGCTATTTTTTCCTTGTCACGGAAACTCCAGACCTCGGTGATTGTACATATCATTAGAAGACCATTAGTGAACTTTTGTCTTTCAATATTTATTTCGAGAGCGTAATCTTTGAGCTGTTAACAGGTAGTAAAGCCACTTCTTCAGGAAAGGACAAGGAGTAAAATCGACGTACTCTCCAGCTGTGGACAGGATGATCTACTAAAGGTAATTTCTTCGCCATATTAATATATTATGTGTACTGAGCTTTTACGGTATTACTGAGTTTGACATCACATGGATTGATGTATATAGACTGTATTGTTTATGTGAAATCTAGATCCTAAAGGTTGTTTCCATCTCCTTCAAATAGTGTGTTTATTCTTTTTCTCTTTTTTTTCCTAAGTTCATTGCGTTTGATTTTTTTTTTTTTTTTTTTTGTAAACTCAAAAAATAAAAATAAAAAGTCGAGTGAGTTTGAATTCACAATACATAAGGAGTTTGAAAGCTTTATTTATGAAGCTGGTGGTACAGAGCTCTCTATCCATTTTAATACTATCTGAATGTTTGGAAATTCCTCTGTTGATGATTATGGTAATTTTCTTTGACGGGTTAGCTTTAACTTAAACTTACCATGTTTGGTGCAGATAATGGATTATTCGTCCCTTCCCCACTTCTGCCGTAAGAGATCTTCTGACTCTTCAAAATATTCAGAGAGTAGCTCCCAGAATTGCTTTTCCTTGGACCATCCGTTTCACCAACAACTCTACAATTACGTTAAGCAGCAGTTCTTGCTTTCTCAACCCGCCCAACCCATAAAGCAAGGCTCTGTTCACGTAACTTTCCCCGAAGATGCTGATAAAGAGGTCATCGCAGAGACTCTGGAATCTGAGTTAAAGAAATTCAAGGACCTCAATATGGCTCAAGGACCTAAATTTGTGTGATAACAAGTTCTAGATGACCTAAATCACATCTTGCACAAATATCTTGGTTTAGAAGTCTCGCTAGTCATCCTATAGCTATAGATTGTTATGTAATGGCATGTAGCTTGCCGCAATACTTACTTTAAGCCATCTGCACTATGCCTGGCTAAAGTCGGAGTCATTTGCAGATGCCGGCTTCTCTGTATCATCAAGTATGTTCTAATCTTGCATCTGTTTAACATTAGTTGTAAAGAAAATATAGGAAACTTCATATATATTCTGTTACTATTTTCCTACATGGGTGAATCTTCAGATCTATAAATCATATATGTATCACTTTCTCTTTCAAGATTTGGTATCTTTAGATTTTGAATTCTCTGTTTGGATAAACAATCTAATGATAATTCGATTTGAAATCAGATAATAGTTGATTTAAGTGTACAAGGCTAGTTGATAAATACTACCTACACTTAATCAAACAGCTATACTAGTTTTACAAGAAGATGGATTTATATTCTTGTGTATCTTGATATGCTCTGTAGCGGTTCATTTACAATATTCCAGATGGCTCTCCGACTACGATCCGACATTTCTGGAGCTCGCCTTCGACTACCTTCCTCCCGGCCTCTGCCACATCAGCCCTCTTGAGCGCGTCTTCGATCTCCAACTGTATGTCCTCGCTCTGCTTCAATATCACCTCTGCCTTCTGCGAAGTTTCATTCTGGCTCGTCTTTATCTTCTGCAATTCGGCCATGAGTGCCTGCACTTTGGTGTCGGCATTGGTTCTGCTCTCCTCGATCTTGTGGTTCATCGTCTTGAACTCCTCGACTGACAGCCTGATCTTCCTTGTGGATGCAGGTCCCGGCCCCTTTAAGTTGGCCGCGCCGTCTGCTTTGGGAGAGTCTCGTATCTGTTCGTCTGCGAGCTTCTGTGCAGCCTTAGCCTCCTCGGCCTCCTCCAACGCCAGCTCCAGCTTCTCGTCTGTCTCTTTGGCTGCTATGTTTGCTGCTTCAGCTTCGAGCCTCAGTAGCTCGACGTCCTTCTGCATCTTCTCCGCCTCCACTCGGTCTGCTTCAGCTTCTGCCAGCAGCTCGTTGAGAGCCGACTGCATTTCCTGGCGAATATCCCTAGTCTGTGCTGTCTCGAGCTCGGCCGTCCTCTCTGCCAGCTCGGCCCTCATGTCCTCGATTCTCGCCTCCGCCTCGGCCGCCTTCTTCTCGCACTCTGCGCGATCCCTCTTGACTTGGTCCAACTCGTGCTCGAGGGACTCGACGGAGGCGTGAAGCGAGAGCTCCTCTGCAACAAGGTGCTGCAGTTCCTTTCTAGCGCAGTCGAGCTCGGTGACGGCAGTCTGCAGGGAGTTGAGATCAGAGGCACGGACGTCGTTGAGCTGCTCCTGCAGGACCTTGATGGCCTCGGTGGCTTCCTCGAGCTTACGGGAGAGGTTCTCCTCGGGGCCGTAGACTTCCCGGAGGGTCTTGATTTCGTGCTCGGCCACCTCCTTGGCGGACTTGTGGACGAGCAAGTGGACCTCCTTCTCGGCGATGAGCTTCAGGTGCTCCTCCTGCGCTTGGAGGGAGTCGAATTTGACCTGATCGAGGGCGCGACGGAGCATCGAGACCTCCTTGGAGAGCATGTTCTGCCGCTCCCCGCTGGCTTTGGTGGCCTGCCGGGCGTCCTCTATCCGCTGGAACGCCCCCAGTTTGGCCTCAAGGGCTGCGTCGAAGTCTTGTCGTAAGTTGGCGAGCTCTTGCTTGGCCACGATGAGCTCCCCCGACGAGGCCTTGTAGCGCTCCCTCTCGTTGTCGAGCTCCAGCTTCCAAGCGTCGCTGCCCATTTGGGCCTGGGTTTGCTGCACCTCAAGCTCCGCGGCTCTCCGCTTTGCACTCTCGGTGGCTTTGATCGCTGCCTGCTTCGATTCGCTCAGATTTTCGAGCTTTCCTGTTAGGTCTTGGAGAGCTCGGTTGGCCTTGTGCAGGTCTTTTTGAGCTTGTGCCTTGGCATCCTCTGCGTTTTTCAGCTGATCCTTGTAGTATTCCAGCTCCTTGATCACCATGTGATGTTGGGTCTCTTTCTCCAGCAGTTTTTGCTGCACAATAAAAATGTAAATATCTCTGAATCAATGGAGTATTTGTCATATATGAATTACCTCTTCGGCTTTAGTCTTCTTGGTGACGGGCCTGGCTCTGGGCGAGATAACTTCGCCGAATAAACTAACGGCGGCCTTGACGGATTCGAAGGGTGCGCGAGTGTCGATTTCTCCGACGTCCGTTTTCGGAGAAGACGACACCTTTGGAGATTCCACTCGTGCAACGGCGCTCGGAGACCTCGGTGATCCAAACCCATTTTGCAATGTTCTTACCGTGAATCCGAACATTATTATTCTTAATTTGCCTTCTTCTACAAACTGCAAAATCATTCCATCACAACTTATCACCAAATCTATGTATTTTCTTTTAATTATTACAACTATTTACTCTTCCCTCAACGTTTTTAGGTTCAAGAAATGGATACCTCGAAACACCTTTCAAATAAAAGAGTGCACTTCTATACATTTCCCTCTAGAATTCCACGGCAATTCTCCCAAAATCTGGAGAGATAATAATAAAGAAGAAATAGTCCTAACAAAAAAAACAAAACTATTCTAAATGTATTTCACGTACTAATTTTTACCTAAAAATCACATTGTATTAAATCAAAACTTAACTTACTCTATGAATGGGAAATCGGTTAAAAGAGTGGGGAAAAGAATTGAAGGCTCCAAACAGTTCCCCTTTGATCAATTAAAGAAGAGGCAGGCAGCATATGATGATGATGATCAATCTTTGACACAAATATTTATTCCTATATTTGGTAATAAGTTATGTAAGTTAGGGGGAATTTTCTTAATTCAAAATCGAAAACGCAAGTTTTTTCCCCTCCTAAGGCAAAAGTAAGAAAAAGGAAAAGAAAATGGGAATTAAAATGAAGAATAATAGTAAGATGTGGGAGTGTTAGGTTTTTCTTGGGTGATAAGTTGTGGTGTGTGGAAGACCAACTTATCCGCTCTCATATGAGTTGCCATTCTCTCTCCGAATTTTCGGCTGCTTCATCAAAATTATTACCTAAATAACAGATTCACGCCACTTCCACTTATATATAGATTGTTCAAATTATATCTTGTAAATTATTTACTTTATATAAATACTGGGAAAAAGCTCAGAATCCATAATATGGATGTATAAAATAGGGTAGTTTAGTCATTATATATTAATATTATCTCTAATTAATAGTAGTTCATTAATTAGATCTGTAGTTTACGTTAAGGCTTTTTAACCTCAAAATTTTAAAATTAAGTAACTAGTCCAGTAAAATTGACGAACTCGTAGTTTTATAGGTCACGTTACGCTACCGTCTTTCCACATCCAGTGTGAGTGGAGCAAATATTCAAATTAGGCTACTTTCAATGTCTTAATTTATCCCCCCCCGACGACTTGCTGGTCTCATTCTCATTTCCACAATATTTAGCCCCAAAAATGAAACACGGTCGTGTAACGTGCTTCCCAAAAACCATTCTTGCACAAGGAAAACGAGAAAACAACAAACAGGATAATAAAGGAGAAGGAGAAGAAGAAGAAGAAGATAGCCTTAGAAATCTAGAGACATAGGCATCAACAAGTGAGGATACAAAGTTGAACAAGTAGCAAGCACGTAAGATCTATAGCTGTACATGACATCTTTCTCTTGCACATACACAACAAACAGTTCATTGCTACAACAAACTACATTATATCCATTTCTACACAACTAATCAATACATCTTCAACTGAAATGTCTACGCTGTGCTACAATCTACACAAGGGCAATGGTGCATATAACCTTTATTTCAGTCAGCAGTTCAATGGTGTGTTTCGTCAATGGTAAAGCTATTTAGGTTCTGCATCAAAATCACTACAGTGCAGGAGAGCTGCCCGGGGCAGCCTCATTTTCTTTTAGAGCGCTGTTTCCACAAAAACTGCATATGAGAACAAAAAAACAGGGTTAGTAGTGCCCACCTTGTATGTAGTCCAAGATCAGCTTATATAATTTCTAAGTGGCGGAGTTGAGTACCAGAGGCTCGTCATCAGAAAAATCTGTATCTACAGAATGAGAAGAAGACTTCTTGTTCAGCTTCTTTGAAGTTTTATCTGTGCTATCTTCTTCATCAGCCTCCTCTCCAGATTCCTCGGTGGCCTCACTTGGCTGCTGCTCATGTGAAGAAGAAACGGCCTCATCATCCGATCCATGAGAATCACGTGAAGGCCCGCCAAGATGATCAGTTTCAGTATCTTCAGAATCTTTTTCTATCTCTTTGGCCTCTTCATCATCACTTGAGAAGTTCTCAACATCTTCTTCATGCTCATTTTTGTCATCTTCGTCGGATGAATCCTTCATATCTAAAGCCTTACCACTAGTTTCAGTTGGTTCCTTATCTGCAGTGTCAGAAATACACAAGATATATCAGCAGACAACACAACACACTGCAAATATCAGAAAATCCAAACTAGGCTTTTATAAAAAGAAAGGGAAACCATCACAGGAAAACTAACATATACCATGCTTCCAGCAAAGATCTTAGCTCAATTTGGATCAAGTGTGAAGTGTCAATACCATTTTAAGAAGGCAAAAACTTGTGTACATCTGGATGTATGGTGCATTAACCCCAATCAGGGTTTATTAATTCCCAATTAGGATTTTACTAATCTCTACTTAGGGTTTATTGATTACGATTAGAATTTAACGAGAGTGGATGTACCGGAGTGTGCTTCTTCAAATATATATGAGCCAAAATATCAGAAACTTGTTTGTGCTCAATGTCTAGGTTCTCATCAAAACAAATAGTATTGATCCTTCACCTGAGCCAGAATCATCAGTCGGTGACTTGGTGGAAATTTCAGGAGAAGCAACACCAGGTGTTTCATCACTTTCCTCCAAGGACTTGCTCTTCAACTTGAGTTTTGATCGTCCTTTTGGACTCGTCCTTTGGGTTCTTTTGCTTCTAACTTGAGATGGAGATCTGCCAGAAGATTGATGACATGAGATACTTGCAAGAAAAAGAAGCTAATCCCAATACATTCAACTGCAACCACTCACTTTTCTCCTAATTTTTTGTTATGATTTGAGCCACCTCCTGATTTTCTTCCCAGACCAGATGATCTACAATAAGATGTTGGAAGAAGTTAATTACACATGCCAGATCAGGAC
Organism: Salvia sclarea; assembly: GCA_036873715.1. NCBI lineage: Eukaryota > Viridiplantae > Streptophyta > Magnoliopsida > Lamiales > Lamiaceae > Salvia > Salvia sclarea. Next base: position 1,453,130 of record JAYJMF010000034.1, on the reverse strand, counting down.
AAGGATGCTCATGAAAAGTGCAAGTGACTGAAGCTAGAATATTTAGATGTCAATATTAAACTAAAGAAAGAAACAACACTTATAGTTCTAACTTCTAATGTTAACACATTTGGGAGTCAGTAGATAGTGATCATTTTTTTCTGAAAAAACCAGAAGTGGCACATATGACGAAGCTCTCAACTATAATATGAAACAAGTATACTAAGTTTCAAGGCTCTTCAAAATTATGAATAATTCTCTATTTCTCTTTGTATCCAAATCATAATATGCTATATTTTCAGGGAGAGACGCATTAGAGGGACGAATTATTAGCGACTTAAGAAACATCATCCCATAAAAGAAGACTCTCCATGACAGAACATTGCTCTAAATAGCTTTGTTTGTGTTTCCAGGCCATTCACATACCAACAGGCTTCCTTTTATAGAGATTGATTTTCAACACTATGCCTGCATATACAGACCAATATATAGCTCTCCGCACAGAAATAGACCAAGTGACATATGTTGACTGAATATGCAACTACAAAATGAATAAACTATTACATGTTGACAAAATAATAGGACAACTTACCCTCCTTTAGGAGACACGCCCTTTGAAGAACGAGAACGCTGCAAACACACAGAATATGCTATTAAATAATAAGGAAAAGAATTGATTAACAAGATCGAACATTACACACTTAAAGTATATAATAATCTATATCTATACTAATAATAAAAGTGTGGGTTTTACAAAATATGGATTGCCTATTTTATCCCTATTACATATAGTATTATTTTAAGGACAATTGTGTAAATTACATCATGTATATATATATATATCTATATCTACAATCTAATTCGTTATAATCATGGATTTTAATCTACAAGTTATTTAACTAGATTACAATTCTATTTGATATATACTTGGAATAGTATATAAAAGAAAGAATAAATATAATAAGGAATGGAAATTTGATAGTGAATTCAAAAAAACCAATCCGATCAATTTACAATAATTTGCTCGATTACAATCCAAGCTAATCAATTGATCAATATATAATCTTCTATTTTCCCTCAACAAATTGCAAAATAAATTCTGCAGAAAATTATAAGAATTGAACATATACACAATACATAATATAGTGCAAAAGCCCATCACTCCACCAAATATTTAGAAAATAAAAAAGAGACTGAACCAAAACGTAACTGGAAAATATATAATATTTGTATAGAGTGATGATGTGTTAGTCATCATCCGTTAGTGGATCACCTTCAATTCAACATTTGGCCATATTGTTCCTAATTAATACTAATTTATATATTTAAATAAGTTGATATATCTAATAATTCCTATTAATAGATAATATTCATTCAATCTTTAATTCTTGTGTAGTACGTTGATGTATCTAATGAATTCTATTAGACTATATTAATTCAATCCTGAACAAATTTAACAATCATTTTGGGCATAAATAATGAATTTAGGTTGTATCTAGATAAATTCACATTATAAAGTTTGCTTCCCATTTGAAGATTTAGTTTCTTTGTAGTGTAAATCATACTCCCTCCATCCACCAAAAATATGCCTAAATTTCCTTTTTGGGATGTCCACAAAAAATATGCCTCTTTCCATTTATAATAGTAGGACCCACACAACTATCAATATCAACCACCTATTTAAAGTTACCATTTCTCCACTCGCACACTACCCACTTTTCTATTAAAACCCATGCCATCCAAAATGAGGCATATTTTTTGGTGGACGGAGGGAGTAATTTTTATAAGATTTTAACTAACACATTTAAAGTAGATATATCTAAGTTTGCGAAGAAAATGCAAAAGACTAATTTCAACTAATTCTCATATGAAGTGATATGTTGGAACTACACTAGAATTCTCGAATTTTTTAAGAGAAAGTTTGATTATTATTATTGATTAAAGTTTAATGCTTCTCCAAACACATTACAACATGTTGCTATAAATAACTTTTGATTTAAAATATTCAGGAAATGTTTGAAATTCCATAATGAAAATTGGAAAGGAACTAGCAATGAGCATTTGATTTATTTATTACTAAAGATATGACTATATAACACAATGTAAAATGTTAGTTGACATGTGAGACGTGCGACGCACATCCTCTCTGCTAGTAGGATAAAAGAGTAGGTGGCTATTCTAACCTTCGCCTTTAGACCATTGTCAACAACATCCCAGCGCTCCTTATCCAATCGAAGAACTTCCACATCCCCATCGTCGTATAATATCTTTGACAAAAGTTCAAAGTACTATTTAAGAGTCTTGCAGAAGGAATGCAAATGAAACAAGACACTTAAAAAGCATCATACCACATGCTTGTTTCTCTCAGTATCAAATGACTTCACGACACCTTCATAGTACCTGTAGAGGGACACAGAGGCAAAACGTATCCTTATGATAATCGACTGTTATGTTAATGAAAAGCATGTGCTATTGGTATGAATTGAGAGATATGCTAAGTTTTCACTTAAGAAAAGCCTTCTAATGAAGTGCTTATTACTAAGCCAGGAAGTCATCATTGTAGAAGTTCAAAAGAAATTTAAAGATTATAGCAGTTGGAACGGAGTATACTTAAATAGGATAAACAAGAGATTGCAGATCCCTGTTCACGCTTGTCTAAAGTGTTAATTACATATGTCAAAATTTTCTTCCTGGCCAGAGGAATGGACCATGGCCCACGGGTAGGCTATGTAGGGATTATTAACAACTCTTTATGGCAATTTCTCTTGGATCAGTATTTCAAGCTAGCAGTGGAAGTATGATTTGATGCCTTCCATTGAAGTAACATTCTAAATTCCAGTATCCCATATATCCTTTTCCTCCTAGTAACAATTTTATCAAAAGACAAAGCAAGTCCAGAAGTGCTTACAACTTATCCATCGGCCACCACACTTTTATTCTGCAACCAATTAAGTCTCCTATGGATCTTTTCTTGTCCTTTGTTGTGCACTAACCATAAAAAAAGTGGAAGCAGGAATAAGATTAGCAAAGCAGAAATTTTGAGCACCTTCAGTTCATTTGCACCCAGACAAAAACAAAACTATGTAGAATTGAGACAATGATTTGCATAAGAAGGTTTACAAAAATATCTATGGGGTTCTGGAAAAGCTTCACAATTATACTGCACATACCATTCTTTTGAAAGGTGAATGCAAGGCAATGGAAACCCACTTACTACTAACCTTTTCTAATCCAGTAACACTTTTATGCTTTTGCTTCTTTTGAGATCCCATCTTAGAAGAACTGATAGAGCGTGGGCTATCGGTAATTGATACTTTCTTAGGCTTCTGCACATAGTAAGAAGACTCATTAATGCACCAATTATTTTGAAAGATTAATAGGGTTTCAAGTAACAGTATCTAAAAGATACCTTAGCTTCTTGGGAATTATTTAGCTCCACACCAGTATCTGCTTTAGCACGTTTACCTTTTTGCTTAGAGGAGGAGACCAGGTTCTTCCTAACATGCAAAGCAAGCAATTCCGAATCTACATGTACACCAGTTTTTTCATGCGCACATTGATCTTCTGAACTAGTTTGAGAGCTCTCATTTAATTTCTCAAAGTCCGTATCATTATTCACATTATTTACATTAGTAAGTCTTTTAGAATCATTAAAAGTAACTGCTCCAGGAGACTTGCGAGCTTGAACAGATGTTCTCCTTCGTTTTTCCACAGGACTGTCTGTTGATTCACTACAAAGAGCTTTGCTTTTCTGAGGCTCATGATTACCCCTCCTACTTTTGCGATCAGATCCATGACCATTACTCGACTCAAACTTGCTTTTTGCACCTTGACTACCAGAATTTATTTCCTTCACCATGTCCAAGATATTAACATCATTTTCATTTTCCACTCCAGCCTGTACATGTTCATTCTTCACCTCTTTTTTCGTCTTTGCTACCTTGGCTTTTAGACGTTGTAACAACTTCCCCAATGGCATCTCACTGCCCTCTGTGTCACTGTCCTTCATAATATCATCCTCTGAAGTTACTGGCTTGTCCTGAATTTGACAAAGAAACATAAATTACCTGTCAAGATGCCATACAAAAAAACTCGTGCTACTAGGTTGGGTGATTAACAATCTTACATTTTCATTAACTTCCAGTTCCAGTGATCCAAAGTAGGCCAACATACCCTCATCAACCGCCCATGTCATTGCTACACCAGCCTAGCATCAATAGAGGTGTGTAATCATACATGGGCATCAAATTATAACCTAGACTACAATATCAAAATTAAGGCACTAGTATTTTCACATAACAGATCACAGCCTAGCCTACACTAGTTTTCTGCTGAAAAATTCAGGGAAAATGTGTTCAATCTCTGAAAGAGAAAAAACCCAAGCAGGAGGGGAAATCGTTAATGGTTCACAAGAACTTGTCCCAAACGGTCCATATGACTGGTCAAGACCCATCAGATGGCATATCCAAGTCGTAAACACAATGTTGTTTTTTTATAACATGGTATCGTGTATGTTTCATACTACTGATAGATCCAAGCTGGATATGGTATGAGATTAGTGATGGCTCATCAGACCATCTGATGGGAGACTGCCCCTCTAGGGTTGGGCACTGATGATAGCAAATTGGATGGACATTCTGATCATTTAGATCTAATTTAGGATGGAGGAGTTCAAGTAGAAATATCTTACTGAAAATTTATTGTAAAATAACTCTTAGTAATCAGCAAGCAAGAGATCCAGCGACAGTCAGCATGTCTAAAACATGAGGTGCAAAGTTTGGAATGAATAGAAACTGAACATTTCATTGCCTATGTTGTTAGAGCAGCATCAAATTATACTCAATTAGAAAGCCCAGTGCAGTCTTGGTGGACAAAAGTTTGAATTCAAAACTTTGAGTTTTATCATAGAACTGTTGAAGTTAGCAGACTTCAATTTTCAAAATATAGCACAGAGATACAAAACAAATTTGGACAGAAACTGAGCCATATCTTGACATGATGATGACTTGCTTTAAGAACAAATATTGCATATAATCCAATTCAAGAGGAGCAGAAAGCGCCTCATACAAGATATAATCTCATAATGAAGCTAAATCCACACAAAGGAACCTTTATTAGGCATACCTGTAAGCCATTTTCGTCTTCCTTCTCAAGTGTTTTGTACAGCACAGGAGGCAGGACCACAGGAGTACTTTCCTGAAGTTCATCTTGGTTTTCAACCAGTCGCTTAATAATTGACACGCCAAGATCACAAAGAGTGTAGGAGTTCTGCAACATGTGACTTGAAATCAACATATGGGCATAAAAACATCACTGACCTCATTAATATTATAATAGTAGGATATACAATGTACTTGTACGCAATCCCAAACCTTTGACTTAGATATGTCGAGGGCATCTTCCGAGCACTTGATACATTGAAATATTGAATGCAATAATCCAATACTTTCCTTATCCTTGCTCATACTGACATCTGATTTGCCATCTGCATCTCCATGTACTAGCATACGCAGGAACAAGTACAACTGCCTGGAGCAGATAAACATATATAAATTCGGTATGAAGAAAACAGTTAACCACATACCATGCTACAAGCCTACAACTTGGAAGTGGTGATGGTTCTTTCCACAAAAGGTACTAGAATACTCTAACCACATTGAACTAACCAAGTGACATTAGCCATGGACATACATTATTTTAAGAAAAAAGAAGCTAAAGACTTCTCAAACCTTACAACTTTGGCGTCCTAACAACCCAGTTACACTTCCTTCAAAAATTAAATAATTACAAAAGCAGATGTACTTAATCTGAGGAATGTGAGGCCATGCTGTAATTAGCAAGTCATTATACTACTGGATCGATTAAATAAAAAGGATTTCTGTTTTTCATTTTTCAAATTTGAATATCATCAGATAAAAGATGGCAAAATGAGTTGCACAAACCAACATAACCACAATGACAAAAATTTAAGGCAGGGACCATACACCACAATTTCACTGCTACCACCTACACTAAGGAAAGGATGCTAGAGTCTAGGTAACTAATGAGTCTCTCTTTCAGTCTGACTAAGGCTTTTTCACTAAGTATAAAACACATCAGCCAACCATTAATGTACTTCATTTTTTCATATTTCAGCAGCGAACCCAATCTCTGTAACCAACACCCAATGACCCTACTTATACTAACACAATTCATCATGGTAAAAAATGAGCTAGCACATCATTAGCAATTGCATCAAGCAACTTACAAGCTAAAGAGGACATCATTAGCAATTGCATGTCTTGCTGCTTCGGCTCATCTTTGCTTAAGTTTTGAGCCTTAACACAAAAGGGCAATGTGCCAATTTTCCAGATCTGCAATTAGGTGCAAACCAAGGTGCTTTTGACGGCAACAGTCTCAAGCAAACCACAAGAAAGAGAACATAAATTCCAATATCTTTCACTGATGCTTTTTTCTTGTCACATTTCATTAATCCTTCTCAATTGGGAGAGTACACTGCCCAAAGTCAAGTCATATAGATTGAACTCTGTATCAGCAAAACTATAACTTATGGGAGACCCAGTCCTTTCAAATAGATTGTATCAAATAACCATTATCAACTACCTATGCTTGGAGGTTTTGAACACTTCTACGTGTCGGCTGTCGCAGACTCACAGTTTCAAAATTAGTTGATTGCATGTTAATTTTATATATTCACGTTTTCCTCTTGGAGCCAGAGAGCTTTCCACTTGTGGTAGGGGAAAGTTTGTTGAAATTCTATTTATATGACTGAGGATCAAAAGCCAATTGTCATTAGGTTGTCAGATCATTTCCTAACATTTTGTTTGCAACTAAATTACTTCCAAAGGGAGCAGTTGAGACATATAAAGAATCAGCCCAACTTGTTTAAACAAATGGAACTAGCTAGCATCTGGATATCAAATCGACAGTCACGTTAGGTCAGCAATTATAGCATTATACCTATCAACACACCCTTAATGCGCTATTACAATCTTGCAACAAACTACATGAGAAAGAATAGCAAGCAATAAATCCTAATTTTCTACATCTGTGAAATTTGGAAATTCTAAACTCTCAGTTTTCTATATTGTGTTGAACAGCTTCACATTTCCAACTCTATATTATCCAAATGAGAAAAAATCACACATGTAATGTTTCATCAGACAATGACAAAACATAACCATGTTATCCGTCAAACCTTTTCAAAATCCAACTTATATGCACATTAACCGCAAGGGGGGTGGTTCATAATTCCGCTCAGTGTATTGTGACAGTAAAGACAATACAACAAGACTTTAAATGAATTATTACGAATTGTTTGCTATTTGTTCAATCTCTGCTTCATTTACGTCCACCCAAGAAAATTTAAAAAAAAATAACTAAAAGTTTTTATTACTCCCTCTGTCCTGCTTGTATAGGGACACTTTCCTATTTGGGATGTCCCACTTGTATAGGGACATTCCTTAAATGGAAATTCTACTTTAATTTTCAAACACACAAAGACATGCCACACACTCTACTTTCCATCATACAATTTTTTCTACCAACTATTTTCTTAAATTGTATGCCCAAACAAATGTCCCTATACAAGCGGGACGGAGGGAGTATTAATTATCATTAAAATAATGGTGTGTAGATTCAGTTACCTGTACATAGGTTCAAATGTTTTGCCATCTTTGCATTCATCAACATTAGGAAATGAAGGATGATGAGCGAGCGAATGGACCACATATGGGAGAATATATTCTGGATAGATTGGAGGCGAGGTAGCATCAGTCTGTAAAGGAATTTGGCGTCCCCTCCCTTGCCTACACATCTGGATGATGTCATTCAAATAGCGTTTATTCTGCCAAAAGATAAAAGTATTTATATACATTGCATAAACATCCGTAACCTTCTTCTGTTAGGTTATTTATTCAAGCACCCCTGAAGCCAAAGACAATAGAGTGAAAAACAAGTGTCTGTGTAAGCAAATATACTTCTTCAAACTCTGACCGTGAAGAGGAAATATCCAGCAAGAAGGCGCAAGCAAACTTTGGGTCTAAAATGCGGTCTCTCACATATTGATGAACCTTGTTAAGAAGCAGTTTTTTCACCTCAGGAAAGTCATCCTGCAGATCCAAGGTTGAGAGAGTGAGAACTGCACCACTTTATGTTTTCAATAGTATCAGTCATATTCTACCTCTGAGGTTATCAATGCAAGGTAAAGAATATCAACAGGAACTTTTTGCTCCCACTTCTTCAATAGACGAAGAACAGCTTTTGCTGCAGCAAGTTTCAAATCAGCCCTATCGACTAAACTGCAACACAGAAAGGGTCACTAAATCAATTTGAAATATCTAAAGAATACTCATCGCAATGAAGAACTCATTTCAAAGTTACCTTGACTCAATGTCCCTTGACATTTCACCAAACAAGAGTATGTTCTTAATAATTCCAATTACATCATCTATTCTGGAATGGGAGTTAGGATCTTTTAAAGATAAACAGCTCTTGACCAACGCTTTAAGCCCAAAAATCTGCAGAGACAATCCATATATTTATTAGTTAGTAGAGGATTTCCAAAAGGACCATCAGACATGTGAGGGGTAAGAAGCAAGGCAATGAGAAGACCTTTAATGAACAGAGTTCACTTCTATCATCCCAGTAAGTTGATATGTCTCCTGTTATCTGTATGTGAAGCATGTTTCATCAAAACATATAGACAACAAAAGGAAGAAAATATGGATCACAAATTTCTCTAGCCATCTAAATCCATACTTGTCCAAGCTCCAGTATATTTTCCTTGATGAACTTTTCAACCTCAATCTCTCTAGTTTCAAAGACTGGCAAAGCAGCTTGAGCTATGCATCCAAGAGATTGTAATACAGATGGCAAGTGGGACTTCTCTTTAAGCATATCAACTAGCCTCTGCTCATTTAGAAGAAGGAAAAAAGATGTAACTTGAATAATCAAATTTGACAGAAACAAAGAAAAAAACTATGGGCATATGTGAATAAGAAAATATTATAGACATATAGTATAACATAAAGAAGGAAGAGAAACCTTATAGAGAACCGATAGTGCCATAAGACCATCATCTTTTGTGATGGATGCCAGGGCATAAACAGCATACTTAGCCTGCCTTCGGCTACCCTCAATGCATATGCGCTCAAGAATAAGGTCTAATGACCTATAAGCAGAAGGATCATATTTAATGACAAATAAATACATAGATTAGCTCTAAAAATTAGTAGATGAAATCATGAAAGATATTCAGGTTCACAAGAGATCAATAGTCTAACCTTGACGATACACCAAGTTGCTCTCGGATAGTTCCCCCAGCCTTCGCAAGAATATGCAGAGTGCCTTCCTTCATTATTTCATTGTCATCCTCAAGAAGATGGACCAAATCTTCTTCAAATCCACCAAGCAGTGAAGGACAAAATCGCGCAAGAATCTGAAAATATGTTCAGTCATAAGCATTCCAGAAATTTAGGTATAAAAATAGAAAGACAAAAAATTGCAATACCATTTCCACTGAGGGGTCATATTAGAAAATCATAGTGTGTTTTCTAAAAATATAATAAAGTGATTGGCACCAGTGTCAGGCTTAGTTGTTCCCATGAAAGATAACAAAGAGTTATTGTAGAATCAGCATCATTCAGGTCTAATCTAAGATTAGAAGCAAAAAACCATATTAGCTTATGGGTATAACATCCATTTCAGCATACATCAAAAAACAATATACATTGTTATAAAGCCTTTCATTGCTCAACTATGATTGGACTTCCACTTAAATATAAATTAAGATTCATAGTTACTCTATAAAATAAGTTTAACGGCTAACAAGTAAACATAATAAATCACCAATATATTTGCATAAAGTGATAAAACCAAGTAAATGTCATACCACGAGAAGAGTCATGCAGGATACCAGTAACTCAGAACTTTCAGAAGATTTCTGTATCCGGGCCTCCAAAAATGTTTCTCTAAGATGATCCTTGTTGAAAAGTAGATAAGAGCTTTTTAAGGAGAGAGTAGTAAGGAATCCATAGAGTCGATGCTTCTGACCAAGAATTTTTAACATATCACCCTGCATCAGGTTTAAAAAGTCTTGAAACTTCATATATGATGTTAAGAAACATTTTGTCATTTTGTGTATCATTACTGAAGGAAGACTATAGGGAGAATAGAAGTGAAGTAACATGAGTGAAATGAGCTGCCTCACCCGCAAACTACTGGATTTAGCAGAGCTGGTATTGGGTTCAAGAAGTTGCATCAAGATTTTCCAAATGTTGGAATCCTTTAATTGGTCAAGAATGTGAAAATTCTCCTCTGCTTCGGCAGGATCTTTAAAACAGCGAGACATAACTCGGAAGCAATACACTATTTTCTTCCGGATCTCAGTGCCATCACCTTCCTGCACATGGACCTGATTTTCATTAGATCCTATAGATATACTTTAGCCAACAACTCCGGAAGCGAGAATTCCTTGAAGTTGAAGCAAACCTGAGACAGCTGTCTGAGGGAAAGGTACTTCTGCATCTCTTGCTGTAACCTGAATTTAAAGTAGAAAAGAATTGAGTGTTTGTAGCTAAAAGATCATCCAGCTCATAGCAACTCTACTGACACAGTAACAAAATACAAAAAACTTCTCGTATGATCAAACATATGTACAAACCTTTGTTTTTGCTCTAATATCTTCTCAAGAGCCGTAACCTCAACTTTGTCAAACCCAGAGAAGATTCTAACCCATTTTTTGACCTTGTCACTGACAGAATAATCAGCTGGGAACAAGGACATGGACAGGAAAGGTTCTATTGCATCAGATCTGCACAGAGAGATCAAGCCTTCCAATGTTGGTATATGATACATCACAAATCAAGAGTGCTACTATAGAGAACCAAACACACTACTTAACTTGAAGCCAATACAGTAGGTTCTCAGATACCACTCTATCAATATATATGTATGCACATGAACAAATTTACATCTAAGTGATCTTATTAGTGAGGTCAGTTTTGAACATAATAACTGCCTATCATCAGAGATGGTGAACATACCATTTGTGTACCTGTATCAGGATTTTTTATTTATCTTTTTGCATGCATTCCAGAAAGCACAACCAATTAACTAAATCAGATAAAATTAGAAGCTCTAAAATTACCTGAAATCTTTATCATAAAAGCATCTCAATATCTTGCTCACAATCCAGCCATACTCATCATCCTTTACTGAACCACTAGACTGATTCATGCAGGATGTTCTGTGTATCTCAGCTAACCTCTCCATGGTATATTTTTTAACCAGAAGCTGGATGGCAGCAAAATGTCTTAAGAATTGAGGGAGTAGTAATCAAGAAGAGACAAAGGAAAACTGATATATAAGGAGCTATGACCATACAGATTTATCACGTAGGCGTTCTGACACTAGCTTGAGTGTTTCAGCTGGAATTGAAGTGAGGGCATGACATGCCACATCACAAACTACAGAAACAACTTGTTTGCGTACATTTTCATCATAGTCCAACAAGCGATCGCAAAGAGCAGCTGGAAATTAAACAAAACTACAGATCTTCAGACTAGAACCTTAAAAAAATTGAAGGGCTATTTGTACTTGCATTCCTTACAGATTATTTGATGAGCTTCACTCCTGAAAGGATTCTCCAAAAGGCAAGTCTTGGCATACTCAAGTACAGACATTCTGACCTCTACTGCTCTATCAGTCAATCTTTTGAGAAACTCCATAAAGACTGGCAAAAATGCTTCAGAAATAGTAGATCCTGGCAGAGCAAACAGGTCACCTACTAAACTCACCGCTTTCATGCGAATGTCCGGCTGATCACTCTGTTGATATCAAACTTAGAAACTGATGAACTGTCTAACATATCCTATGTTAAATTAGAAATATGAATTTCAAGAATTGATTAAAATAAAAATAAAATAAAAAGCTGGCATAAATAAAGCATAAAAATTTGAAGATATTAAGCAGCTCTAAAAGAAACTAGATAGTGGATGTCAATGGCAACCCTTAAGACAAATGAAAATTCTCGGCTACAAAACAAAGGCATGTCCTCATACCTAAACAAACAAAAAACTATACTTGATTACATGCTTGGAATCAGCTGGAGAAAATCATTCATGCAGAAAACGATAAATTACTTTAAAAAACTGAGGATGATTACCAGTAGCTCTCCTGTAAGATATGGTACGACTCCAGATAAGATTTGAGGAGCACACCGATAGATGTCATAAAGTACAGCATGGTAATCGATCTCACATTTCAGGGATCTACTGTCTCCTGACATAGATGACACAAGAAACTGCCTTATGCTACTCTCCAGTTTTACAGCACAATTCTCTATTACATTCAAAGCAAGCTTCTTGGCAGCAACAGTTACCCCCTAGAAGCAAAAACACCAAAGTCCAAGGTGTTTATAATAGAAATGAACTGATATAAAAAAACAGAAAGAAAGAGGGCAGCCGAAGAAACATATTCGTACCTTTCTATCATCACCTAAAACGGTCAGTAATTTGACCAAAAGATTTTCTGGTACATCCTCACTCTCTTCTAAAATAACCTCCATGATTGTTCGCATTGAACTCAAGACATTCCCAGGAAGCTCATCTCTACATATGAAGAAAAAATGCAGGTTATAAGCAGTAAAAAAAATCCACATTAACTATACTAACAAAATTACAGAAGCACCATTATTTCCATGGAATAATAGAAGCCTCAACTTCATATTTCATAAGGAGCAAATCGTTGGAAATTTGAGTACTAACAACACAATCTCTCAAGATAATATTATATGTTATTTGATACAGCCCCAATTGTGTGATACAATCTATCATGCATTCTAGTAACTAGCCGCTCTGAAAAGTGATGTTAAAGATAAGCATCAACTTTATCATCCATCCTTTCTTCGGAATAGATGCATTTACAGATCGAACGAGAATACAAGAATAATGACAAGAACCCAACAACAATCCAAAACACAAGGAACAGATGAAAAAATTCAAAGAAAAGTTGATATCCAGTTTGCATGACAAAACTGTATAACTTGAATATAATTTTGACCAACAAATTAAGGTAGACCAGAAAAGCATATCTACTAAAGATGAACAAAAATTTCCCAAGCAAACTTAGTGGAATAGCACTTCAGGTATGCATATAAAGAATGTAAATTACCAAGCATAAATATGAAATGCACAAGTACTAAAGCAAATACGGTTACAACTTAAAACTGACACTTAAAAGAAGAAATCAAAAGCTAATGAAACACACCTGGCAACTGAAAAGAATGTATTGAACATTTCATTTATGAGATCGTCACATTCAAGATCCAGCATCACAACGCATGATCTATATCTGGCCAAGGTGTCAAGAATAACAACCCTCCTTCCAAATGATGGGCTATTTACATCATTTAAGCCACTGAATGTACCCACAATCAACTGAAAAACATCCTGTAAACAGAAATAACCAGAACTTAGCCTGGATATTCAAGGTTGAAGCTGAAGCGCCCAGTTGACATGTTTTCTCCACACGTGTGGACTCTTAAGAAGGATGAAGTACCTTTAAGACATCATCATCATAAGGAGCCTCAGGTGCAGTGATCCGAGTTATCTCACATATACATGCAGCCACAAAGAGCTTGACCTCCCGATCTTGATGTTTGAGAAGTTCTGGTTTGACGAGGGAATTCAAGAGAGGCTGCAAGGACTGCACCATTGATTTTGGAGGTGACTGATCTAATTCACACAGATATATTGCTCCTTGCTGCACGAGGAAGCATCCAAATTATAATGTATAATCAATCACAGATATCCATATGCTAAAAAACTAGCAGCACTCGAGTCCTACAGCTAAATTTAGTGAGTCGATAATCTGATACGAGCAATACATGTGTTGTAGGCTATTCCAAAATCGAAACTACTAATTAGTAGCATGCGTTCATCAGAAGGGCAAAACTTTGCAGCACATAAGGAGCACTACTCCCCTAGAAAAGAGGCTTGCCCCCTGATCTAGAAGAATAAGAATTAGAACTCAGGGTACTGAGTAAACAGCTGATACATCACAAACTAATTACTATTACTTTCAGAAAATTAACTCCGGTTGACTGTCCACGTGAAATATTACGAAGGCTCCTCGTTGGTGAAGCAACCATAAATGGGTATATTCAATTACATAACTATATGAAGACGACACCTTTTATTTGAGGTGGTACCAGAAGGCGGATAAAACATGTATGAAACTTTTTCTAGTTTCATGCACATAAAAACATGTATACACATCAGATCAGATGCATGCTATGTACACTAAAGTTCCTCAATGAAGCTGAAAATAGAGCTCCGGATCTATAGAACCAAATAATTTTCCTCATATAAAATGACATGGTTTAATAGTTTTCACAATAATGGCCAAAGGGAGATAAAGAACTCTATCGATAATCCTTTCTTGAAAGAAGAAAGGGGACCATTCTGCCAGGACGCATTCAACTTCAATTGAAGCTAAAGCAAAAGAAGTCACCGTCCTGCTTACTTCCCATAAGAGTATACAAACTGAGGTAAGTGTGTATACTTTTATAAGAAAAAGATATAACTCGTATTTCCATTTTGCAGTATAACAAACGCTTTGTACCCACAGAACCACATTTAAAGGAGGGAGAGAGAGAGAAAGAGAGAGAGAGACAGGCGTAATTTATGCACTGCGGAAGCATGCACTTATAATTCGAGCTCGCAGAGTTCAACATCACAACCTCAACTAAGTTCTGAAACCACTAGGACTGTCACCACACCAGTTCGACACGAGCCCTAATTCAACTTCAGTAATCACTCAGACGTGAATCACGCAAATTTCAACCATGCATTCAGAAACACAACTCCCAAACAAGCACAAATCAATCAGCAAAGCGAAAAAGAAATAGAGCAGACTTTGGTTGAAAGTCGAAATGCATCAAATATATAATGAGATTCTAACCTTCAAGAGCTTAACGAGAGCATCTTTTGAGGGAGGAGGACTCTCCAACTTCGATCCCACCTCCTTGAGCTGCTGCTGCAACTTCTGAGACATCGAGAAAGCAATTCACGGGAAACCTCTCGCCTTCAAGTTGCGACGCTTTTCATACCGCTTTGTTTTCGTGCGTGTTTGCAGTGGCAGAATTGGGGGTTTTCGGTTGTTTCGGACAAGAGAGTGAAAACAGCTCCTCGTTTTTGAAAAATTAGATTAACAATTTGAAATAAGCGCTCTTGCCCGACGAGTCCGATATTCTTATCGCTCCAGATCTTTTGCCATTTGGGGCTGGATTATTTGCATTATTGGGGTTCTACTTCGTGGTATTTACGTTTTTAGCCCTTTCCTTTTGCATTTTGATTCGCTGTTTTGTTAGTTTGAATTGAATTTGCCATTCTCCACAAAATGTGCAAGAATACGCATGTTTTCTAGGCTGGACGACCTTTACTTATTTTTCTTTGCACGGACTAATGACAACAGCTTATATTTCTGATCCATAATAAGATTTTTAGCATAAAGTTTTTAAATTTATAGTTTTCCTCGTAATATCCTACAATGCGATTTTGGCGATTATATGCTTATATTGCTAGTCAAAGAAGCCACGAAAATATATATTTAAATATTAACTACCAGTTAGAGTAGTATAAAATAATTCAACGTCAAGTCCTATCCATCCAGTGGTACCCCTCCTTTGAGCAGCCATGGACCTTAGAAGCAGGAGATCCACCGCATGCGCCCCACCCTCGACTTCTTCGTTGTTGGGCTCGTGATCATGGGTGAGGGCCTAAATATCGACGAAGTCCTAATCCTATACTCTATGTTGTTGATGACTGCAGAGAACTTTTTAAGCCTTTACTCGGGTCGGATTGGCACCCCGATGGTAATATATGGGCGCACCAACCTAGAAGACGATGCTATTGCGCATCACTACCAAGATGGTATCGCCCGACCATGGTGACTGTGTTGCACGACTGATCAGCCTATTTCCTAACACGAAATAGTGTAGTTATAGGGCAGGTATTATATATCGTCTCCACAGGGATTGTGACAGCGAACTTCTACAACTATCCTACTTAAAGACTCTTATTATCTAAACGGGGTATGTATTAGTGAATGATGTGTGAGATAGAACAATAAAACTTAAAGCTTAATTCAATGAATGGTAAAACGACCCTAGGATGACAATCCCTAATCGAACCTATACTCGTTATTCCTATTAATCAATCTACCAATTTTAATCCAACTATGATGGGGTTCACTAATGTAACTTAAGGATCCTTGGTCAGGCACCCCTAAATCTTAGGCTAGTCTATCCCTATCTCCGG
>JAYJMF010000034.1:1415884-1436395 GCA_036873715.1 Salvia sclarea | reverse complement strand
TCGTGCATCTGGATGAGCCGAGCAACGTCCCTCGAAGTTGGCCGCCTCAAGTACTCGTCCCCAAATGCGGCAACGACGCCTTGACAAAACTTCTTGAGGCATTCCCGTCCGGTGGAGTCGGCAATCCGCAAGTACTCGTCGAATTGATCCGACGGACCACCATACGCGAGCTGTCGCAATGCCGCCGTGCATTTTTGAATTGGATGTAGTCCGAGCCTTCCCGTTGCATCGGGAAGTTGTTGGAAGTAGGGGTGGCGCGCCGCCAAAGTTTGGCAAATTCGCATGAACAACGGTCTTCGCATGCGAAACCGGCGTCGAAACATTTCCGCCGGATACGTGGGCTCCGCGCAAAAGTAATCTTGCCAAAGCTGCCCGAAGCCCCCCTCACGATCCGGTCATTGTATCTTTTTTTCGGTCTCGCGGCTCGCCGTTCTTCCCGCTCCCGTTCTGCGGCCTCCTCTTCATCTATTTTCTTTTGTAATTGGATCGCATGGAGCACTAGCCTTTGACGTTCCTCACGAGATAGATTCATTTTTTAAAACTTTAGAGTGTAAGAAAATTGAAAGATTGGTGTAGAAGTGAAGAAGATTTGAGGATTGGTGTAGAAATGAATTATTGTAAATGGTATTTATAGTATTTAAAAAAAAAAAAAAACCCGTTGACAAATTGAGCCCGCACCCGCCCCCAATCCACGGGCTCCAGCGGTATATTTCAGCGGCGTCCAACGCCCGCGCCTCGACGGGCGACGCTGCGAACACCCTAATAAGATAAAATTAAAAAACGGTCGGTGAATAAATATAGCGATGTGGATACTGCATATGGATATTCCGAAACAAAAATCTGAGAGTTTGAGAGACAAAGGTTGTACCTGTATTTTATTATTTACATATTTTGATGTTAAAGAATAATTCCGAAAATTAATATTAGAGTCTCTTTCAAAAAAATAAAAAGTATTACTATTCATTTAATAAACAGCTGTGCAGGTTCATTGAAAGAAGAATTTGTAGGGGGGGTCTGATCATATGACACATGATTGCAAATTTGCAATGGTATAGTATTAAATAGCAGTAATCGTTAAAGGAAGTGAAATAATGTTTTAATATAAATTGGTAAGTGGATTTATTTAGAAAAAAGAGGTGCTAGGTCTTGGAGTCACGTGCAGCCAGGTTGCCCGGAGAGGAGCTGCACTGTGCCTGTAAATATTAGTATTAAATTAATCACTAAGACCAACTTAACAAATTATCACTAAATTGATTTATCCAAGAACAACCATATATAATCGAGGGGGCAATTGTCAATTCATGATTTGTCTTTTGCAAATAAAAATGTCTTTCTCATTGTAAATTGTAAAAGGGAGAACAAGTGATGGGGATGGCATGAAGTTGTGGTTTCTATCTTAATAGAGCACATAATATATCACCCTTTTGTAATTCATGTCGCCTAGCTCCATACTTCTGGGACCAATTTTAATTCGTCGATCACTTAAGCTTAATTATGTGATCGAAAATTTGATGGTGGCATAACAAACATTGTATTGAGAAGAAAATATGGAGGGATAGTCATATACAGATTTTTCCTATGTAGAACCATAGATCTAGCTACATATATATTTGAACGAATGAGACTATTTTCCATTTTATTGATTTGTTAATATTTTTTATTTACTGGTAGGTAATTAAATTATTGAATATATTTTTGGTTCTCTCCTATTTTATAGAAGAGAAATGGTGATATTTTTAATAAAGAAGATATTAATCAATAAAATCATTTTAATTTGTTTGGGTTATAATGCATTATGTTTTTTAGGTACGTTAAAATACATTATCAATAATCTTATAATGCTTTCTTTTCGCATATGTTTATTTGTAAGATTTTGTTCGAATTAGAAAATGTGTACACATGTTTTTAGTAATCACCGAAGAAGGTTAAGAGATTAATAATGGCTTTAAAAAAGAATATATCAATAATGCATCTCTTCGCAATATAAAACTGCAGCACTACTGCACTAGCTAAGTAACATGTTTTTTGTAGGATATCAATATCATTCAAAATTAGTGCGTACAAATAAATCGATTATGCATTTTCAACGTGTAAAAACCACGTAACGAAAACGTTTTGTCAAGATTACGACTGTTTTCCCTTTTTCTTTTTTCATTCAGTATTTTCTTTTACGTGATGGAGATGGTGGGATTTCCTTACTGCAACCAATTTTATTCTAGAAATTTGGTTTTTTTTTTTTTTTTTTATCTCAATTTTATTTATTTATTGTGTATAAATACATTATCACTTATCAGTCATCTGATAAAGCATTTTCGGCAATTTACTACTGCAGCACTAGTCATATTTATTTATAGTATTTTGTATATAATTTCATTTGAAATTAGATAATGCATACATACATGAATATATATTGTGGATTATGGATTTGTTTATAATCGATTATACATAAATAAGTGTTTTAAGGATTTTACCTCCACAATTCTCGTTGCTCACGTTTTGTTGCGATGCATGCATTTTTATATAATCAATCCATTCTAGTTTTATTATTATTATTATTTTATGAATCCAATCATCAATTCATGTTGAATCATGAAACACAATCTTGTGCGCATCAACTAGTGATTAATTTACTATTTGTAATTGGTATTATATTTTAAACGGAATACTAATATTTTAATATGTCAATGTTAGTAATTTAAATGCAAAACTTTTCTTACATTTACAGATTAGTTAGTCAAATTCCGTTTATATTAATTTCTTAAAACGAAATTCCATTACTCAAAACATTAGAACTACAGTACATAACCATTTTGGAAAATTTTCCAAATAATCAATCAAAATAAGTACTTTTTAAATTTAAATATTCCAAAATTATGGTATATGATTTTTTAAAATTTTATTTTTTTGCTATAAATTTTAGTTATGATATACTATGTAATAATAAATTTTTATTTTACCAAAAAAGTTATTAAAACTATCGAAATTCATAATGATACACGATAGTACACGAAGAATTAGAAATAGAGGATCCTTTAGCAAATGTATGATTAAATTCTGTTTATGTTGCCATTGAATTCTTTCAAAACCTAGAAAGAATTATCTTCATGTTTGAAGGTGACCACCAATCACTGGCAGTGGTGGGAGTTGGACTGGTCTTGGTCCAATTTCCAGAGCAATTTTGTCACAAATGTGTCGGGTGACTACACATACAGACACACAAAACAAACTTCAATTTTTGGAGGGGGGAAAAAAAAAAAAACAAATTAAACTTTCATACGTATATAAATAAACAAAAATAAAAATCTTTGTAGGAGTATGTATTATTGAAGGCGTTACAAATAGTGCCTATTAACAGCAGACAACCGTGTCTGAGCTCAGGGTTCCCTCACCCCGATGCCATTGCCCACAGCACTCTCTCACCAATATTTAGCTTCAGTGATTAATAAACAGAAAAATGATGGTTTGGTTTTGAATTAGTGGAATTTAGTAGTAGTGATGCATATAATCCTACAACACAAAAAACAAAAAGTGGAACGCTAAGCCCAAGGAAAATCTATTAAAATAGGAGCTCTTGGAATATTGCAACATTTACTACACTCTGCAGCTTCTTTTAAAGCATTTACTTCCATATTTTATGTTCAAAAATCCTTAGATCCAACCCACACTTTAGATTCTCCCATATGTACAGCTTAGCTTAGCTTCTTCATGAGAGAGAGTGAGACACAAGGCCACTCACACTTTTCCTCCTTTCTTAGCTCAAAAACTAAGCAGGTAAAAGGGAAAGATTTTTAGGCTAAAATAGTTGATCTAATCATATGATGGAAAATCAAGGTAAAAGGCTTTCTTTCTTGTTTAAGTTCAATGCTTTTCTCTCTCTAGACTAATTTTTTCTCTCATATATCTTCAACAGTAACAAAAGCTGACTCTGCGACGGAGGCCCACACTTGAAGAAGAAGAGGAAGAAGATGATGATTCCTGAATTCACATGTTGATGTAAGAACAGGATCGCGGCGCCCCCTCCCTCCCTCCCTCTCTCTCCCTCTTAAAGTCTATTTTACTGTTGCATTCATCTTCTGATTCTCATGAGTGCTCCTTCTGTCACAATCATCCCACTCCAAACCTCACTTCCATTTCTGATCTTGTTGCCTGAAAAATATGGTATGGCCACTTCTTCTGCTTCTGCTCTCACCCATTTAACATCTCCCCCTTGAAAAAAAAAAGAAGAAAAAAAAAAGAGAAAGAAAAGAAAAAAGAGACAACCCATTTTTGTTTTGTTTTTACACCAAATTTGGGGGGGCCTCCGCATTCATTATCGGAACATGGACGCTGAGCAAATCTCCACCGTCGATCTCACCATCAAGATTGCGGCGGCGGACACCGGCAGCGTAACAAAGAGCTCATCTCCGTACACCTCGCCGCTGGTGTCTCCTCCCTCATCGGCATTCGTCTCAGCTCTCCAATCCCCTTACATTTCCCCGAGAGCCACCGCCGACGACATCCCCACTCCGGCCACCACCCTCACCCACCCCTCCCCGCCTGTGTCCTACAGCGGCTCCCAATCCGACGACATCCCCAGCACCTCCTACACTCCGCCGCCGGAGAAACTCAAGATAGTCACGGTTTCGGAGTCGGCGGCGGCGGCTCCCAGAATATCATTCTCGTTCCCAATCCCGCGCATTTCATTCGGCAAAAGCTCCGCCTCGCCGGCCGGCGGCGGCACGAAGCTCCGGAGCTGCGACGTGTACATAGGGTACCACGGGCAGAATCCGAATCTGGTGAGGTTCTGCAAGTGGCTGAAATCGGAGCTGGAGGTGCAGGGCATCGCCTCTTTCACAGCAGACAGAGCCAAATATGCCGACAGCCAGAGCCACGAGATCGCCGATAGAGTCATCTGCTCGGTGACCTTCGGCGTCGTCATTGTCACGGATTACACGCTGCTCAACCATTTCAGCTTGGAGGAGATCAGATTCTTCGCGCAGAAGAAGAATCTCGTCCCTCTCTTCTTCGACACGGACGCCGATGAAATCGTCAGCCTCTTCAACCCCCACGCCGACGACAACAAGGAGTGCAAAGAGGCCTTGGATGGCTTAATCAGATGCCATGACTTCAAGCTCGAGGCCAACGACGGGAATTGGAGAAGCTGCGTTTCTAAAGCTGTGGGGATTCTGAGAGGGAAATTGGGGAGGAAGAGCGTCGCCGAGAGGGAAATCGAGACTTGCGAGGAGCTGCCATTCCCGAGAAACAAATTCTTTGTTGGAAGGGAGAGACAGATTCTGGATATCGAGAGTGCCTTGTTTGGTAATGGAGATTGTTTGGAGCAAGAATGTGAGAGTGAAGTAGGAAACAAGTGTAAAGAGCCTAATTTGGAGGCGTGGGTTGAAGTTGAAGGTAGGAAGAGGAAACACAACAAGTGGAAGAGTGGGAAATGCAACGGTGGCATTGTGTGCATAACGGGGTCAGCGGGAGTAGGAAAAACGGAGGTGGCGTTGGAGTTTGCTTACCGCTACTCACAGAGATACAAGATGGTGCTGTGGGTTGGAGGCGAGGCGCGCTATTTCAGGCAGAATATACTCAACATATCCGTGAACATGGGGTTGGATGTGAGCGCCGATGAGGAGAAGGAGAGGGGGAGGATGCGGGGCTTTGACGAGCAAGAGGCCGAGGCCTTTAAGAGGGTGAAAAGGGAGCTGTTCAGGGACATGCCTTATTTGCTCATCATTGATAATCTTGAGACAGAGAGGGAGTGGTGGGAGGGGAAGGATCTCCATGACTTGATTCCTCGGAACACGGGTGGGACTCATGTCATCATCACCACCCGCCTGTTGAGGGTGATGAGCTTCGACACCGTTCAGCTGCAAACGCTTCCCCTGCTCGATGCAATGGCCTTGGTGAGAGGGAGGCGGAGGAGGGAGTATCCGCCTAAAGAGCTCGAGTTTCTTGAGAAATTTGGCGAGAAGCTCGGGAGATCGAGTTTCGGATTGTGGGTTGTGGGGTGTCTGGTCTCTGAGCTTGGGATCCTGCCCTCAAACTTATTCGAGGCGGTGAATGAGGTCGAGCACGACGAGGCCAGGGGGGCCCTGTCACCAGGACTGAGCAGCGAGGAGCAGCAGCTGTGCAGAACTAGTCCTTTCCTTTTCAAAGTGCTCTCATTCTGTGCTGCTGTTTTGCAGCAGACCAAGGGAAACAAAAACTTCCTCGCGTCGAGAATGTTGCAGGCGGGGGCGTGGTTCGCCCCCTCGCCCGTCCCAGTGAATTTGCTGGCTGCAGCCGCGAACAATGTGGCGTCGACAAGAAACAAGCTGAGGAAATGGACGAGGTGCCTGAGGCTGGCACTTTGCTGCTGCTCCGGGTGTGTGTCGAGCCAGACCTGGAAGGGGGAGGAGGAATCCGCCCTTCTGTTGGTTCGGCTCGGGCTGGCGTGGAGGGTGAACCGTCAGCCAGGCTGCTGGATCCAGTTCCATGCCATCACGCGCATATTTGCTAGATGTAAGTACGGCACAGGTGCAGCTAAGGCCACAGTCCAAGGAGTGAGGAGGCTGGGGAACCCTTTGGCCACGCCCGACCACCTCTGGGCGTCCGCCTTCCTGGTCTTCGGGTTCAAGTCGGAACCCCCCTTGGTGCAGCTGAAGGCGATCGACATGGTCATCTTCATTAAGAAAACGGCTCTGCCCTTGGCAATGGGAGCTTTCTCGAGCTTCTCAAGATGCAACTCAGCTGTAGAGCTTCTAAAAGTGTGCACGAACGTGCTGGAGGAGGTGGAGAAGTGTTTCGTGTCGCAGATCCAAGACTGGTGCCACGGGTCGCTGTGCTGGAAGAAGGCATCCCTGCAGTCGGATCGGAGAGTGGACGAGTATGTGTGGCAGGAGGTGACGCTGCTCAAGGCCACGCTGCTGGAGACGAGGGCGAGGCTGCTGCTCAGAGGAGGCCACTTCGACAGCGGGGAGGAGCTGTGCCGGACGTGCATCAGCATCCGCACGGTCATGCTCGGCCACAACCACGCGCAGACGCTGGCGGCGCAGGAGACGTTGGCCAAGTTGGTGAGGATGAGGAGCAAGATTTGATCAACATTGTTGTCTTGTTTGGTACCTCAGTTTTGTGAACAATGTGTTGTTTCTTGCTTCTGTTTTTTCAGTTAGTTAGGTCACAATTTTACATATTTTTTTGTTTTTTTTGGAATCACACTTTCTGTCGACCACAAGTTGATTCTATGGTTTCTTGATTGGCTTCTGCCGATGAAATTTTAGACAAGCCCGCTATAGAGTCAAATTAGACGCTAACTTTTGTGTTGACAACTTGCAATTTGCCACTGGCTAATATGTTATGTTGGCTTCTTGTACAGTTAGGATCTTCTATTGCATTTACTTTACGTGTCATATTTTCTATTGTATTTATAGATAGTAGACATATAATAATTTAGAATTTAAAATCTCATATATAGAATGAACTATTGCATAAAATCCCCAAGAATTCCGATATAGTGAGAGAGGGACGGAGCCTGACTAAGAGAAAGAAAGGGTCAGAATCACAAGCACCGTATTAGTTGCTAAAAAATGGCGAAGGTGAATGGGAGGAAGTGTATAAACTCATCAAGCGTCTACACCAAATCCGATTATTGCATGTCAGATTTGATGATAAAGTGAGAATTGGCGTAACCGTCTCATATGGTATACGCACCAATGCAGTCAAGAAGACCAAAAATACACATGGAGATATTCCATCAGTTCCCGACATAAATATTCTAAATGCTAGGGACGGACTTATCACCCTTAAGAAAAGAAGAAAAGAAAAAACAACTTAAGCAGTCGATATAAGTTATAACAGATGTTGAAAGACTTATCTGTTTGTTGAAGTGCAGTTGTCTAGTTGAGTAAAATGAAATCCAATAGAATTGGTGGGCTCCTGAGGAAAATGGATTGGACCTAAATTTGGATCGGTAAAGTTTATTGGGCCCTTGATGTC
Organism: Salvia sclarea; assembly: GCA_036873715.1. Taxonomy (NCBI): domain Eukaryota; kingdom Viridiplantae; phylum Streptophyta; class Magnoliopsida; order Lamiales; family Lamiaceae; genus Salvia; species Salvia sclarea. Next base: position 1,428,436 of record JAYJMF010000034.1, on the reverse strand, counting down.
ATACCTTATTAATATTGCCCCTTTGCGATTTCAACATCTACAAAGTACACACTACAAGTGAGTTATCACCTTAATTAATTAAAATTGAGCTTCAATAGTTTTGGTGTCTCTACCTTGTTTCTCGCTTTCACCTTTTTAATCTCCTAGTGACTATTCATCCTCACATCATTCCAATATATGCGCCCATAATATATTTTCTATGTTTTCCACATTTAGATGAACTTAAATAACTCGTGGTCGTGGATATATGGCTTGTATGTATAGTTAAAGATTGTCATCACCTAGATCACCACATTCATCATCTACGAGACTACAACAACATCGGAATTATGCACGAATCAGAAGTGAACTATTACCCACAAATTGAGCCGACAACCATACACATAAGTGTCATGTGCCATTTGTTTTTTGCAAATCACCTGGTTTATTTCAAAACTCAAACGATGAATCTGTTTGACCAAGCAATATCCCCCAACACCTTATTACTATGTGACCTTCCATCGAAAAAGTGATGGATTAAGATGATGTAACATCTCTTCTAACTATAGAATTGCAAAGTGGAGTATTAGATTTGGAGGCACACCTCTGAAAATTCGTCCTAGTTAAATGATCTAATTGTTATTAAGAGATCATATATAATAGCTTTAACTAAGATGGATGCATCATACATTCCAATGCATACTAAGATTTCGGCTTGAATTTACTATTCATTCTCTATAAACCATGTTTATTCTTCGTAGTCCGAATTACACAAGCAACTAGGGGTGTGCAACGGGTCGGACCCGGATCGACCCGTAAGAACCGAAGATCCGTTATTTTTTGAAAAAATGGCCCGACCTGGACCGAGCTTGGGAACAGGACCGACCTCGGACCGACCCAAACCCATGCTTCGGGTTCGATCCGGGTCCGGGTCTACCAGCCAGAGACCAATTTTTTTAATAATCAATTAATTTTTAAATTTTAAATACTTAAATACATATTAAATTTCAGATTTTAAATACTAAAATACAAATTTTTTTAATAATAAAATAATTTAGGGCTGGAAATGGAAACATATTAAAAAATATATGTATAAAACTAAATAATAATAAATATAAAAATAAAAAATATATACATTTTTATTTGTCCAGTCCGGATCCGAGTCTAGCGGGTTTGAGAGGGTCTAGACCCGGACCGACCTGGAAATTCTTCGGTCCTAATATTTAGACCCAACCCGGACCAGTGCTCTTTATGGGTCGGTCCGGACCCGGCCCAGACCCATTTGGTCGGTCCGGGTCAACGGGTCCGGGTTGGGTTTGCTCACCCCTACAAGCAACTCTTCCCATTAGAATTTTCACATTCACCGGATTATTGAAGTAGCTTATGTCACCAAAGTGCGACTACATGATCTTGGTATCTTTTATTCGATTAATGTTACGCTCGATATGTCCACTACTTGGTGAGCATAGTTTTTTCGAGTAGGAGGCTTTGTGCAATTTAAAAGTTTGGTTCGGTTTAATTTTATCAACCGATTCAAATCCCAGCAACGACTACAGCTTTCAATTTTTTTGTCTTTTGTTTTTTTTTAACTTAATTGATTTTTAAATTGCAAAAAGCTCATACTTTGTAAACAAAGTTTGTTGATTTATTAAATTAACAAACTTCGTCTACAAAATATGGAACGTTTTGCAATTTAAAAATCGGTCTGATTTGGTTTTATTAACCGGCTCGAATTTATTAGAATTTAACTAGTTAGTTAAATAAAAATTAAAAATAAATAAATTAGTTAAATTCTAATAAAATCGAACCGATTAATAAAATTAAATCGATTTGAGTTATTTAAATTACAAAAAATCCCGTCCTCTGTATCTTTTCCCTAATTGTAAAACTAGCGAATTGACAATTACTGAAATAGCCATGAAAGTTGCTAACACTATGAGTAGAAAATGTTGATCTCGATATGGTAATTGGTAAATCGTTTTTGTAATCTAAGTAGCATTTGTTTGGATAAATGATGTATGAAATAGGCGAGACCATGTTAATTTAGTACTGAGAGAGAGAGAAGGAGAAATTATCGTTAAACAGTTTTACTAAAATGGAAGATTGCGGATGATAAACATTTTAGTTAAAAAAGAGTCTTATTTTTTGGAGAAAAGTTAAAAAAGAGTCATTGACAAGACATAACGTGAAAAGTAGGCAAAATCTCCCAAACCCCGAGCGATGGAGCGGTGGAATCTTGATTAGGGGGAGGAGGAGACCGGAGGTGATCTCAAGATATGTCGTCGGTAGGTGACTACAGCGATCGCGCCATTCTGTTGCGCTCTAATTCGTTGGGCTCCGACGACGATCTGGAGCACGGCGCCGCCCAATCCCCCAATAGCAATAGGAACAGCAGCAGCAGCAGCAGCAGCAAGGGGGGCGGCCTCGCCTCTGATCTCTTGAAGCGCCTCGATCGCGGCCTCACCGCCTCCGGCCGCCGATTGAGCGTCCACCACCGCATTTCCTCTTCTTCTTCTCCCTCCTCTCCGTCGCCTTCGGATCACCCTAGTAATGCCGCCGCCGATGATTTGCTCGGGGACGGTGCGCCGCCCGAGTGGGCGTTGCTTCTTCTTGGCTGCCTCCTCGGGGTTGCCACCGGCCTCTGTGTCGCCTCATTTAACCGTGGGGTAAGTTCAAGTTCCAATTTTTAAGACTTTCTTGCCCTTTCGGTTTTAATTGGATTGACTATTTTGTCTCCTCTAATGAACTTGTTAGCTTACACCTTAGTCTGGAGAGGGTGACTGCAAATGAAGGGATGGTTGACTAAATTGGGCGGGTAGTTTCACTTAGCTGTTGATGTTGCTTTGTGTAATGAGAGAGGAATTGTGAGCTTCAACATTATGAGATTGTTGCAGTAAGTTAGTAGGTGCTTATAAGTATAATTTAGATGCCCTCTTGTTTCTGTAGGTGATAGGATGAATGCATTTATTAGAGATTATAACTTAGTGGATTAAAAATGAAATGGTCCAGCTTCCAGATAGTTCAGGAATTTTGAATGGTCTGGTATAGTGGCTTTTGCTTGCGTTTTATATGCAGAGCCAAGAGGGTTAAGGTTTATTGTTTTTTCCCATCTACCCAATGTTACCATGCAAAAAAGGATGTCAAGTGTCCTGATTTTTAATACCAACTCTGTTGAGAGCCATAGTCGGGGTGCCATGATGTCAATCTCATGAAATCTCAGAAAATTTTAAGTGCATTATGAACTTTCATTTTTCTAGATCTATTTTTGTCGAAATAATTGAATTGTTGTTCAGTGTTGTGATAAAAGTGGAACGATAACATGACAAAAGCTTGCTAAGATAATTTGTTAATTGTTACAACACATAATATGCAGAATGAAGTTTAAACTTCATAAACAGGTGTTACTTATTTGTAGCACTCGTTTGCTCATTGGAAATATACTTCTTAATCTTAGTATTAGCAGATCAGAACATATTGGATTATGTCTGATTTTTATTTTTTTTGCACTCAGGTGCATGTGATACATGAATGGGCATGGGCTGGTACCCCTAATGAAGGTGCTGCTTGGCTTCGGCTGCAAAGACTAGCTGATACTTGGCACCGTATACTTTTAATACCAGTCTTGGGTGGAGTTATTGTAGGTGTTTTGCATGGTCTTCTAGAGATACTAGTTCAAATAAAGCAGTCCACTTCTTCACAAGGGCAAGGCTTAGATGTGGTTGCTGCAATCTTTCCCATACTGAAGGCTGTCCAGGCTGGTGTGACCTTAGGGACTGGTTGTTCCTTAGGTCCTGAAGGCCCTAGTGTTGATATTGGAAAATCATGTGCCAATGGATTCTCAGTGATGATGGAAAACAATAGAGAAAGGAAAATTGCTCTTGTTGCTGCTGGTGCGGCTGCTGGAATTGCTTCTGGTATCCTCATGTCTATATCTTCATTGTTCTTTTATCACATCACTGGAATAGGGTTTTTAAATTGATGCCCATAACTAGATTTTTGATTTCCCTTTCTCTGCTCTTTGTGTTAAGAGTTAATGTTTCTTTTGTTTTTTGTTCTTATAACATTCTTATTTACTTGGGGTTGGGAAGTTCTTTCTTGGAACCTTCATGTTTTCGGTCTTTGTTACTCAGCTATTTATGGTATTTATTGAATATGAAGATGGAAATACTAACTCTCATGTTCACTAATTTTGATTAATCTTATGAAAGGAAGGCCTGTCTCATTAATTTTCTCCACATGTACCTCAGGTTTCAATGCAGCTGTTGCTGGGTGTTTCTTTGCTATTGAAACGGTTTTGAGGCCTCTCCGTGCTGAAAACTCTCCTCCATTTACAACAGCAATGATAATATTGGCTTCAGTTGTTTCATCAACTGTATCAAATGCTGTTCTTGGGGAGAAGCAGGCTTTCACAGTGCCCACGTATGATTTGAAATCTGCTGCTGGTATTTTATCTGATTCTAGATTTTGCAAATCATATTTCAGTCTGCTGTCTGACAATCTTGTTATTACTCATGAATAACTGTTATGTTGCTCTGATCCCCAGTTTCTGTTTATGGACATGACCCCACCACACATCTTATATTTACACCTCACACTAGCTAGTAACTAAAAAAATCTCACCACACAATAAATGTGGGATCCTTGCTATACTCAATCAACTTTTTACAAGTTCTTGATTTAAACCCGTGTCACCACACTTGGGGAAAACTTTTCATGGACTGAGGGAGTATAAACTATCAGGATGCCTTTGTTAACTAATGATCAAAATTACTCATTGTAAGTGAAACACTTAATGACTTCTCACTTTTCCAGCATGAAAAATGTGTGGGCTCCTGTTACGATTCTCATTGACGATCTCTAATCAATATACATGTCACATGATAAATTTGGTTGATGAAAAGTAAAAATTTTGACCATTGGCTTATGAGAAAAAGTTAAATGTTATATCTTGCTGTATAAGAATGTCTGACCTTGGATGCTCAAAATCATTGTTCAGAGCTACCATTATACCTTATACTGGGGATGCTATGTGGAGTTGTAAGTGTGGCTTTTACTCGCTTGTTGGATTGGTTCACGGACGCGTTTCAGTTTATCAAAGAAAAATTTGGGCTTCCAGATGTAGTCTGCCCTGCTCTAGGTGGTTTAGGAGCTGGTCTAATAGCACTCAAATATCCGGGAATTTTATATTGGGGATTCACCAATGTCGATGAAATATTACGTACTGGAAAGACTGCTTCTGCTCCAGGAATCTGGCTACTTGCTCAATTAGCTGCAGCAAAAGTTGTTGCTACTGCACTATGTAAGGGATCTGGCCTTGTTGGAGGCCTATATGCCCCAAGTCTGATGATTGGTGCTGCTGTGGGTGCCGTGTTTGGAGGCTGTGCTGGTGAGATTATCAACACTGCTATTCCCGGAAACACCGCTGTTGCTGAGCCACAGGCCTATGCTCTGGTAATATGCTCTGCAGCTTTTTGCTTGATTGTGACTCATCCATGTATCTTTTTCTCTGTGCAATTGAACTGCTTCCATTGTGAATGACACTTTGAGTGTACTATAGGTGGGAATGGCTGCAACATTAGCTTCAGTCTGTTCAGTACCTTTAACATCGGTTCTTCTTCTGTTTGAGCTGACTAGAGATTATAGAATCTTGCTTCCCCTCATGGTAAATCTCTTTCTCAGAATTAAGATTCCATTAATGCATTTTTGTGCTACCCTAAAATGTTGCCAAATTTGAAGTGCAATGAAGTAGTACCAACTCATGTTGTACAACTTTTGTTTTTTTTAAGGGTATTGGGTCTAGGTCTTTTGTACTTTTGAATTCTGTCTAGTTGGTTAATGCTATTTTAGTTTCATTTGAAGTTATTATTTGATGCTGATGTTTCTCAGATGACCTAAAAAGGGAAAGTGTTATTAGTTAAGACAGCCTAATACACATTAGAGGAATTATGAATGCTGATGACTCTTGAATTTAACAAGTACTATCATTTTATAATGATTTCCTTGACTGTTACTTTTTGCAACAGGGTGCAGTTGGATTAGCAATATGGGTGCCCTCTGTGACAACTCAGCCAAAAGAGTCGGAAGTACCAAATACAAAGAGTTCTCCGCGAGGTTATTCTGCCGTTTCACCAAGTGAAGACAAAGATGATGATGTTTGGAGGCGAACTAGTCAAAGAAATGATATAGAACTCTCTGTCATTGAAAACTTCAGTGGTTATAAACCAATAGATGTTGACATTTTACTGGAAAATATGAAGGTTCATCCTTGACTCCCCCGTTGGAAGCCATTCTTTTAATAAAGCCAAGTAGTGCAGATTTTTCTTTTCCATTGCATTGATGAACTCTTCTCCACAGAACTTAAATTATCTAATATGTTAGGCTTTATCAGGTTTCCCAGGCTATATCGAGCAATTTCTTAAAGATTTCCCTGAACCAAACTTTGAGGGAGGCACTGAGCAGCATGCGTGATGGGCAACAAAATTGTCTTCTTGTGGTTGAAGATGAAGATTGTTTGGAAGGAATCTTGACAGATGGTGATATCAAACGGTGGTTGACAAAAAAATTTGGTGAATCTTCTAGCAGTGATTCAGCAGATGTATGTTGTTTTTCATTTTCTCAATGTTCTCAAGTGAAAATCCGTTTCTGTTGCTTTTCTTTTGTGTCCAATCGGTGTGGTTTGCAAATGATTGTTGATGTATGATGGAAGTTACCATGGATCTTTTGCAGGTAAATACTTGCACTATTTCCTCTATCGTCACTCGTGGGATAAGCTATCACGGGCGGGAGCGGGGACTTCTGATTTGTCATCCAGATACTGATCTGGCAATGGCAAAGCAGCTAATGGAGGCAAAAGGAATTAAACAGTTGCCTGTGATTAAGCGTGCGGAAGATTCCCTGAGAGAAAGGAGAAGACGCAAGATTGTGGGAATTCTTTATTATGATTCAATCTGGACTTGTGTCAGGTAAATGCTAGTTAGAAGTATATCCCATTCTCTTCCGTTTCTCAAGCGCTAAATACCCTTTCCTTGAGGTTTGAAATGATTTAGGTGACTGCCTAGTACTATGCGATGGGACCCGTGTAGTTTGTATGTGAAATGCCTAGATAAGGATTTTATTACTGAATTATGAATTATCTGATCACTTTGTGTGCATGCTGTATGCTCATAATGAGCTTTTGGTTAGGTCAGAAAGCTAGTAGATTACAATTAAAATATTTATGGTTGCAATAATTTAGAGATTCACTCTTTCTGATTGTCTAAAATCATGCTTTCCTTTTCTGCTTGTGCAGAGACGAACTCCATCGTCAGAAGTCAGTCAGCTTACACGAAGAAGACGACTCCGGGACGATGATAACAAACGGCCATCACCGACAAAGCATTTGATAAAGCATTCGACGTTTCGTGTATACCTGAGGCTAGGGGTTGAAGTGGTAACACCAAAACATCATTTTTGGTTGCATCGGAAGGTGAAGGGGATGGATCTGTGTGAGGTTTGATATATGGCGATATTCCCACAGTTGAGTATAAATGTAATCTAGCGGTTACTTCTTTGTTGTACATGATAATTCTCTGGCGGTTTAAGTTGCCAACCAACGGAATATGCAATGCAACAGAAGATTACGTTTACTATTTTTGGCAGGAAATGTAAGTTCTCGACGGCCACCAATCAAACTGTTAATGTATAAAAGCTTATCCCAAAAAGTGCAATTTCGAATCTATTTTATTAACATTATTGTTTTGTGGCGGTTAGAGGAGTCATCTTCCTACAGGTAGCCAGAATGTTTTGTGGTGAAATAAGATCAAATAAAATCTACATAAACTTTTTTAAAAGTGAATGCTATTTTCCTATGTATGATTACATAATAATGGATTGATTGCACAAGGAGTTGTGTATCTCTTCTTTCAACGTCACCAATAGAGATTTGTGAGGGCTTGTTTTGGGAATAGCAAAGAAATACACACTCAAACATTAGTATATGAATTTGACAAAGCATATAGATCTAGTAAGGTCGAAACTAGATTCCCCTAAAAAGTTAACATTTACAGTACAAAGATTGAAGAAAAGAACAAATTTGTATTTGAAGCCATCCTTCATTCTTGTCTCTCACCATATGTGGTATTGCCAGCCGTCATGACATCCAACTTCACAACCTTCGGAACAAACAGTAAGGCAAGTCCGCATTCTACAGATCGCAGCAAAATCAGCAAAATAAGTACCACCAACGCCAAGCCACCGTAAGCCATTAAATAAATGCCCTTGTTCTAGTAACTCCACCAGTCCCTCTGAGAATCCGATGCAGTGACTTATATCAAGTTTCTGGAGGAGATTTCTTCCACCAGCCTTTCCCGAAGCCAATATGTGAAAAGTTTCATTGGTCACGTGAAAGCAGCTTCTCATGCGTAGCTCGGTAAGGGCATCGGTGCATGAAATAACTGCATGAATAGCTCTATCTGATACTCCTGGCATGTTGCTAATATCTAGAGATGATAATTTCTTCTTGATTCTAACACCATCATTTAGCAACCGCATAATTCCTTTGTCTGTCACTCTTGTACATCCTCGAAGACATAAACTCGTTATTGGCAGATCTCCTTTACTTAAAGCGCCAAGACCACTATCTGTAATATCAGCACCTCCGAGGTTAATGGAGGTCAATTTACTGAGGCGCGATAGGTAGTCAAGGCAGGCGTTCGCAATGCTCCTGCAGTTATACGTATCTAGCACTTCCAAAGTACTAGATGAGGTCAATTCTGCTACAGCTTCACTAGTAATAAGGTTACATGATGTCAATTTCAACTCAACCAATGGGGACCCAGCACCAATAGTGTCATGGAATGCCAAGTCCGACAACAATGGTGCATTGCGAATTTCCAGCTTCTTCAAATTGTTGCACGAGTGCACAAGAGATGAAAACCCAGCATCAGTGACTTTACTGAATCCACCCAGTCTTACAGATTCTAAGCCCCGACAGCTCTCAGCGAGAACTAATATGCCCACATCATTTACACGCTTAAAAGAAGCTGGATAATTCGCTCTACTTCTGACGATTGAGAGATGAGTAAGGTAGCGGCAGGAGCCTAAAAACAGCAGACCACTGTTAGTCAAATCGTGGAGCACTTTAGCTTCTGAGCATTGCCGGTCTTCAAGATCCAACTCAACCAAAAGTGGAAGTGAGATAGTAATTGAGGCCATAAGTTGATCAGATATTACATTCAAAACTAGCGACAGACATGTTAATTTAAAACCACAAAATTCGTGATACGAGGTGATACTTGTACTAGAATTCACCAGTTTCCCCAGACTCTCTCTATCAACTCCAAGTTTCTCTATGAACAGACAAGCATCTTGTTCATTAACTAGCTGCATTTTCAGGGATTTTAGAGTTTTGGGTAGGAAAAGATCAACACAACTCAAGCCATATGCATCATCTTCTGTTCCGCGGATTTTTATGGACAGATTCTGCAAAATTCAGTCTTGCAATGGTGACTGCTTACTCAATTTTTAGATACAATTATAGCAATCAGGCCCAGAGTATACAAATATTACCTCCAAATAGAGAAGATTCTGAAGCATTTTGATAAAGCTTTTCCTAAAAATTTCAGGTTCATTCTTTCCTGCCAGCTCCAGAACAAGAGTCCTGATAAGAAAATGAATAATTTCACTTCTTAATTTACCACAATCCTGAATCAGATCATGGATTAAATTCCAAGAGTCTTAGTGACCTGATAGACCTAAAGATCATTTTACAATGGGAAATAAAATTATGTGAAATTGCTATAGTCATTAATGGAATTAAGCATATAGATGGAACATCTTTCATTGAATATATACCTTATAGATCAATTTGTGAACTTTATGCATACAGTAATTATATTAAGTGTTCTGAACAGCTCAGTTTTACTTATCAGTTATAACAAAGGTATTCATGATATATGGATTTACGTGTGTACAAAATTGAATTATCTGACCAATGGACGCGTCATTCTTGGGGGAGAAGAGTCCAGGAAATACAGAATGTAAATATCCACCAGCCAACTGTGAGTCTGTTACTACTTTATTCAAGTCTTGAGAGAGACACTGATAATGCTTTGAGAAATTTGAAGGGAAAAAGATCCCTGGAAAGTTGATATTCGCATAATATTCCGTAGTATATTATGCTACTTCACTGGCAACCAACTTGTCATTCCCTTAAGTTCTCCTGCACGAGTTAGTATTCAATTTAACATGTTCTACCCCATATATGAAGTGGCTCCATGACCCAACTTATTTCAGCACAAAATTTGCAAGCGAAATGATGAAATGAGTTGCATTTATTACTAGAACGGTAAGCAAAGTATAAGGGACTGCATTCATGCACAGATCTGTGGAAATGCAGAAAGGCCTTACAGACCCCATCTTATAAGATTGTTGAAGGAATTGCCTTAGTGTTTCCAATCAATACTTTACGTGGCCTATTTAGTTTAGCGAGAATTTTTGGGACTACAGTCTAGTGCTTTTTAGCGAGAATTTAAGGGACTACATTCATGCACAGATCTGTGGAAATGCAGAAATCTACATATAGATTTCTTGTCTCCATATTTTATCACTATACACCTGATTTTATTCATGGTTGACCATTTTTCAGCCAAGAAGGAAAAATACTTATTTTCATTATGTGTAATTTATTTTGAACATAGACACACATACTTCTTCCCAAAAATTATAAGCTTTCAGCATTTAAAAGTTGATGTTTTGTGAAACACATATTTTTGAACAGCAGAGTAGCTTATTCGGTTAAAAAAATAGTTCCAATAGTGGTTAGTAAAGCAAAAGCATACCTCAAATTAGGGCAATTGGTCCCGATTGAGGGAAGAACATTATACGACAGCGACGGGCACTTGAGCAAATTCAACTCCTGCAAATGCGGCCCGAGAATGCTGACAATGGTGCACTCATCTACTTTCAGGCAATCAATAGTCAAACTCTTAACCGCTGTCATTCTAGGCGCAATGCAACGAACAAGCTCTCCATTGGGTGAAAATGCCTTGGACCAAAATCAGCTTCCCAATAAGTATACGGAGAGAGAAAGTGAGAGAGAAGCAGTAATTGTAAGTAATGACGAAAGGAATCGAGCTTACAGAGAGATCGAGAGAGGGGAGAGTGGCAAGAGACTGAGAGACCAGGGAACGAAATGTTGGGCACACGCAAGCCACAGTGCAAAGTGATTCCAGCTCTAATCTGGCCAAGATTTCGCTGAGAACTATGGTGTCTGGGAGAGGAAAGCCGTCTCTCGGCGGTGGTGCGCATCCGGCCGCTACGGCGGCGGTCTTCTCTCGGGGTTTTTTGCTGCAATTTTTCATGTCGCCAACTAAGAAGAAAGGGGTCTTTCCCCTTCGGGAGAAGGAGAAATAGGCAAATCCCAATACCAACTCTATTTTGAGCACTCACTACTCAATTTATAAAACTAGTCAACTTTTTATAGCAATACAAATTGAAGTTTAGATAATTAGTTAGATGGGTCCAAGACAGGCGTGAAATCACAAATACTTGTTGGATAGAGCTAAAATAGTAGAAAATGTTTAATAATAAAAGTGCTATCAAAATAAAAAATCAAAATCATGTAACGAAATATACAACTTTTTTATGCTGTGGAGGAGTGCTTGGGCTCCCCAGGCTCCACTCATGTTTATTGATATTTTTTAATTATTGTTTCGTTGGTGTAATTCAGCAAAACTAAATAAGTTGTCTCTGCAATATGACAACACTTAGTAATCTTATTATTCTATATAGCAAAATAAATCGAGCTCATACCTTGATTTTAGGTCCTACGTGGCATCTCCACAAATCTCTAATTCTTTTTATGCAAAATAAATCGAGCTCATACCTCGATTTTAGGTCCTACGTGGCATCTCCATAAGTCTCTAATTATTTTTATCTAAATTCTTCTTTTCTATGTATTTTGATATTTTTAAAATTAATTTCTAATAACAAATATTTTGGATCAATTTTTAAAATATTTTTGATAATTTTTTCGAGAATTCATTTAATATTGAAACTTTTATCGAAGGGATAACTTTTATATGGACTTCAAAAATCAACCTCCGGCTACAAAAGCAATATTGAAACAAACTCTATTAATTTTATATTATTTCATATCGAAAAAGTATTAGTATATATATACCAATTTAGATTATGATTGTACAAATTTATCCCTTTATAATATCAATTTTAATATGAAAAAATCTCCATCTATAAAATCATATTCTTTTAAACCAAACTATAGTACTATACCACACAATTAGAAATTGGCAAAATAAATCGAGCCCATACCTCGATTTTAGGTCCTACGTGGCATCTCCACAAGTCTCTAATTCTTTTTATCTAAATTCTTCTTTTCTATGTATTTTGATATTTTTTAAATTAATTTCTAATAACAAATATTTTGGATCAATTTTTAAAATATTTTTGATAAATTTTTCAAGAATTCATTTAATATTGGAACTTTTATCGAAGGGACAACTTTTATATGGACTTCAAAAATCAACCTCCGGCTACAAAAGCAATATTGAAACAAACTCTATTAATTTTATATTA
>JAYJMF010000034.1:1388852-1415784 GCA_036873715.1 Salvia sclarea | reverse complement strand
ATTAATTAATTCAATCTAATTTTAAGTATATAATAACCATTAATTTCAAAAAATTTACAAAATTGCCATTCAAAATTAAAATTGAATTTCAATTGATTGCAAATCAATTTTCCAATTCGACTCCACATTTAAGTATAGTATAGATTTAGATTTTAAAACTATGTATTGATTCGAAGCATTACGATAGAACTGTAGAAGGGCAGATCTATATCTAGATGGAGTCGAATAAGGTCATAACCGTAAATTTCGAACTTCGACAGAGGCGGCTCGGCGTGATTACTGAGCCACCCATGCCATGGCATCCTATGTCCTCTTCATATGATCTCCCTCTTCCCCTCTCTCTCTCTCACACACATCACAGTTGGCTTGGCGCCTTAGAAACGCCAGTAGCAACGGAAGCAGAGGATTTAACTAACGCCGCTAACTTCGCCTACATCATTCCCTCAAAACCCTAAATCTCTGCATTCCTCCTCCGTCCTATTAACTCCTCCCGCCTCGATTCAACGGCGAATAGTCGATTGATCGAGATATATTCATTTTTCACATTTTATTTTTTATTTGTTGGAATTCGGGTTGCAGCATGTCGGATAAGCAAGTGATTAAGCGCGCCAAGTATAAATCTTCCGTCAAGGGCCCAGGCGTTCCTGGCGTCCTAAAATTGGTTGTTAATTATGCCCTACCACTTCGCATCACGTGTGTTGCTTTCTGTATTGCTGTGATCAATGTGTTTGATGTATTGCTCCGGGATTATTTTGTACTGTTTAAGTGGAGCACCGAGGGTATTAGCATGGTGATTTACTTCGTTACGGTGGAATCGAATTGGTCTTATTACTGGGCGTCTAAAATGTACAAAATGATTGTTACCAGTGTCAGTGTGTTCGATTAACTCGATCTTTTGTTGGTTTTCTGTTTCCCAGAGCTTGGAAAGATTCATCTTCATGCCAAATGATCAAAAATCCGGCGTCAAGCTAAATGTGGAGTTTAAAATAGTTAAAGGTGCTCGTCTTCTACATTTTCAACCTCGCTAGGACTTTAAGTATTGATTCTTTATACTTATTTTTCCACAAATTGATGTCTGCAATCATCAATCATCCCATGTTAATCATCATTGTCTATCCCAAATCGTTGAATCTGCGTTTGAAGGATCTGAAGTCAATTAATATAAATCCATTCTGATTGTTTGGATGGAAATAAATCCTCAACCAAAATGCAGTCTTAAAGTATTCACAGTTGTATACTTATTAAAGGCAGTGTCGCAGACAACATATTTGTATTTAACCGTGTAAATTTCAGGTCACAAATTCACCAAGGAGGGTTCCAAACAGGCCCTGCTTAATCTCACACAGGAGCAGGTCCTAGTCTTAATAATTTGCAAGTCTTACTACATTTTCTCATGAGGTGTTGTATATTGTCTTATTCCCCACTTTAAGTAACAATCTTATTATGTGTGTTATTCCAGGGGGGGAGTTACATTTTTGAATTTGACAGTTTTGCTGATCGTGATGTATGCCGGGAATTTGTTGGTGAGTCACAATTAAAAATTTAAAAGTAGTTATGCACCATGTAACAATGTACAACATCTCTAGGTTGTCCTATAAACTGGTGATTGGCTCGATTCACCAATCTCATGCAACGGCCACTTTTTTTTCCTTCTGTTCCCCAAAATTTTGTTCCACATTCTACTGGCTTTGGCTGGATAAATGGTTTACTTTTTGGCTGATAGGCCTCCACATACCTTATAACAAAAGCTGCCATATAAAGTTGCTATGAGGAATGTCTTTCAGATATAGTTGGATTCTGAATTATTAAATGTCACATGGATATTTTGAAAATGAGATGTTCACATTTTCTTATTAATAGCTGTGAGAATTTATGTAGAAACACTAGTATGCATGAAACAGCTAATATTGTGATTGGCATTTTAGAGTTGTTAATCCCAGGATTCATAGAAGCTACTATAACTAACAATGAAGTTAAATTCTATGTACAGCCAGGGCTATTGCATTTTATACTGAAGGTGGGGGAGCAGTACCTGAAAAAACTGCTCCTCCAGTTACCAACGAGCAACTTAGTAGCATAGAAACAGAGCGCCGAATTAAGCTACTGCAGGAAAATAGGTAAGCTGTTTCCTATTTCTAAGTAAAACTCTCACCCATGTATTGAATTATTTGTCATTGCAGAATTATCTTTAATATCTCATGTAACATTTCAAAATGAAAAAGAATTCATTTTTTCCTGTTATATATATGATTTGGATTACCTTCACATGTATTAACTAGTAGGTCTCCGAGGTTAGTGTAAAACCACAAAGGTGAATTCAATTGCAAATTCCAGAAGGGATAGTTAAAGATTTAATAGAAACTAAAAAGTCCCTCCAAGGTTTGGAAACCCATTATTTCCAGGGACTGTCATATTGTTCTTATTTGTATTTGTATGCTCACATGTAGCTGGATAAGATCAAATGATATTTATGATGTAAGATGCAAGCTCAACTCAGAATATTAAATCGTCTCCTAGGTGTACTTGTCTAAGATGCATCTGACTGTTTTTTACTTTTAAGAGTCATCTCATCTAGGACTAGAACTCAAGAACCCATTGAGCCAATAAATAACTTCAAATAGATGTAGACATGATTATATTGCATCCTGAGTTTTTGTATCAGTCTTAAGATTTTGTTTACTTTTTCTTATGCACCAGAATTATTTATTTCTGACTAGGTTTTGAAAATCGTAGTTGCTTTCATTATAGTAAAAGTATTTGATTTGATTGTACATTTACGAAGTGCACTAAGATAGTAAGATGTGCTGATAGTAATAGTGGTTGGTGTGGCTCTATATTTAGTGGTTGGACATATAATGTGCTACATAGTATTCTTTTCGAAGCTTGCAGCATTGCATCGTCTCCAGTCGGTACTTTTGTTTCTTTCGCTATGTGTTAGTACTGTGATGGTTGATGTTTTTGTCAACGAAACACGGATATTTACCCAATCATATTTGCTCTTCAAGTAACCTATTGTCAAACATGTTTGCCATTATCTACATTTGAAAGTAATATGAAGATAGTTAGATGGGAAGAATCTACATATGAGTAATGAGATAGTTTGGTAAAGTGTAACTAATCTTTATTCCTTTATTTACATAGTATCTTTATTATCTAGCATGGATCCAAGCTTCAGCTTTTCCTAAATCCCTCTCTAAATGTGCTTTCAGTGTGTTATTTTTAAATTTGCTTATAGCTAATGTACTAAATAGGTGTAATTGGCAGCGAGTTACAGACATTGCACAAGCAATTTGTATTTGGAGGTATACTGACAGATGATGAATTTTGGGCAACAAGGAAGGTTAGCTATTGGAATCTTTTATTCCTGCCGGACTATTTTGTGTTCTGAACATTCTTAATACTCCCACCGTCCATGAAAAACGTCCACTTATTTCCTTTTTGGTCCGTCCACAAAAAGTGTTCAGTTTCCTCTACGGGACATGACCCCCAAATAAATCTCCTATTTTTTACCCTCAGACTACCCACTTATTTACAAAAATACTGTCATGGCGCACTAACTTCACCTAATATTCCTTACAATTGTGGATCTCATTCTTCACTAACTTAACATTCATTATAATTTATTAAAATCTGTGCAACTAAAGATTGTGAACAAATTTCATGGACAGGGGGAGTATATGTTACTATGTATTTTTTTTAAAAAAATTAAAATGCGTGAACTGTTCGTTGTTTCCGGTTGCACTTTTTGATCAAAAGATCATGTACATCACATATGTTTTGGGCAAATATGAGTTAATATGTAATAGCTAGAATTCATGAATGAAGTGCAGAAATTGCTAGACCAGAATGATAACAGAAGGCCAAAGCAGCGGGTAGCATTAAAAAATGAAATGTGGAGTGTGAAACCATTATCTGATGGCCAGGTAAAAGTAACCATCCTTGTAAAGCTCCAGTTTAAGACTACGAATGTATGTGTATGGTTGAGCATGAAATTCTATGCCTATCTTGGTGTGTGAACTGATTTCTTGGCTTGCTTTATTCTTTCTCTGTCTAGCACAGCTAAAGTATCTCAGTCCAAACGATTGTTGATGTCTTAATGACTTTGTTGTATTAGAGAGTGTTTTTTGTTTGTTATGACTTCTGTTATAGGACACTTACTAGAGCTTTCTAAAGGCCACAAAAAGGTTTAGTTAAGCCTTATATTCTGCAGTTACTTTTAGGCTTTTTATGGTAACCAGTCCTACTTAATAGCTCATTTATTTATCATTTCATTCTGATGGGAAAAAGAGTACCCTACATCATATGTTGTGTGGCGAGTTCTTGCATGCTCATAATTGATGATGAACAGTGACTATTGGTAGTGTTGAGAATAAAGATGCCTGCTTTATCCTAATAGAGTTGTTTCTCTTTATAGAAATATAGCTGCACAAAAACTAAACATTTATAATAGGGAAAATATCTTTATGTAAGTTGATGTTCTTTCTGTCTTGGGGAATCTTTATATAGCTCGATTCCGTTGCAGCCGCTAAAACCTGCCCTGCCTTATTATAAATTTTGATATGGTCATTATGGTTATTCATTAGTCACTATATAACATTGGACCTCCTGTTCACATCACTTTTGTTGTATTTCAGTCAAACAGAGTGACTTTTAACTTGACTCCAGAAATCATTCATCAGGTATGTTTTCTTCTCCCTTGCTTTTTTTTTTCTCCTCTTCAGTGTGTTCCTTTCTGGAAAACTGTCCAAGTCACTATAGCTTTTGCTATCAATTTTAAGCATTGCTAATCCTGTTCAGGTTTCATTGAGGAAAACGATATTTTATACAATTGGAAAACTCCAGGAACCTAGGACTTGTTTGTTTATATTTCCAAAATCATCTTTTCAGTTTCGGCCCACATTTTTTTTTTCAACACCTATATCATCAATCGTCCATCCTGTATCACCATTTCATTTTACCCACCACTTAACATATCATTTCTTCGTATATAACCACTAATACAATGTGGGTTCGAAAATAAATATAAAAAATACAGTCAACCAAACACATTCTCATTTCCAAACTTTGAAGTTTCGGATTGCAGATTGTTTATCAAATTCAAAATATATTTTCATTGCTAATGAGAACCATTACATTTGTACCCCGAAAAAACACAAATCTAACGAACCCATGAACTTCTGAAATTATCTATCACGCGAAACCACATTTGTCATTCCAATCTCTTCATGCCTAAGACTATATTCAAGTGACATGCTCTAACCCATTGTCTTGCGTTTGACTTTTACATCTCCCATCATTAGTAAGCGCTCTCTTTCTATAGCTTATTTAGGGTATGTTAAAAACCCCGAAGTCCATTCATTTCTCGAGATTTTCTCGGTCACCTGTTTGATTAATTATACTATAACAGGGTAAGTTGAAACTTTCGTAGAAGTATTAGAGACTATTCGCCTATTTATACCTGGCTAGAGTTTATGAAGTGAGAAATTCTTCTTATAAATTGTTTCATTGATGAATGCTTATAGTGTGTTTCTTTTGCTCAGATTTCTACAACTAAGTGAGACCCTGTAACCCTCTTACATATTGTTTGAACTTTTATACAGATATTTGCTGAAAAACCAGCTGTTCGCCAAGCATACTTGAAGTTTGTCCCTCACAAGGTAGGTAGAATGCCAAACAAGTTCTATTTTCTCTTTGAAGAAGTTTATGACGATTTAATATCTCCTTAAACTCCTATCCTGTAATCCACTGTCTCTGTTCTATTCTGAAAACTTCATGATAATTGTGAATCTCATTATTTAATATCATGAGTAAGATTCAGTGGGTTTCTCTTTAGACCTTGGTTTTAATACTTATTTCCCTTCTCACTTCCCTGTCTCCTAGTTTGATACTCCTCCGTCCACCAAGAATGTATCACTTGGTGGACGGCACAGGTTTTAAGAAAAGTGTGATGATTAAAGTAAAAGTGGGGAAAGGGTAAAGTGTGAGTGGGTAAAGTGGGGTGAAGGGTAGGTATTTTTGTAAATAATGAGTTGAAGTGAGGTTGAAATATAAGGACTGTATGTGGGGTATTGTTCAAATAAAGCTAGTGATACACTCTTAGTGGATGCCCAAAATAGCGATGTTATACACTCTTGGTGGATGGAGGGAGTATAATTTTAGTATGGAGCATATGGCTTGCCTGCCAAGAAAAATGAATTCGGAAATTATATCTTTAATAATTAACCTTATGCTAAATAAATCATTTGTAATTGGAGGAGGCAGTTGCTGCCCTTTGAAATCCTCAAAATCCAGCCACTATAGCAATACGCTTGTATAAAAAGCTGTGACAATAGTATCACCGGTTGTATTCTCAGATGTCTGAAAAGGAGTTTTGGACCAAATATTCAAGAGCACAATATCTTCACAGTACAAGAAATGTAGTTGCAGCTGCAGCAGAGGCTGCTGAAGATGAGGAGCTTGCTGTTTTCTTGAAGCGAGATGATATGCTAGCAAATGAAGCTCGGAGGAAGGTAAATTCGTTTGATGTTCATTTTTTCACCTTCAGTTGGCATTCTTTAGCTGGAATGCCTTTTGCTTCCGAGATACTCTTTTCATCTGATTGCTTTTATCATTCAACCAGATTAGGCGTGTTGATCCAACTGTGGACATTGAAGCTGATGTGGGCGATGATTATACCCATCTCCCGGTAAATTTGATCTACGCTTGTATTTAGCTGGCAATTTGCTGGGCTATGGTTCTAAATGGGTTTTATCTATCTGCTTGTATGCCTGTGTATATTTTTCTTCTGATATTGGGGGAACAACTTAATTTCATAAAACCATTCTGGTTTGACACAACACTTATTGATATTTTGTGTAAGCCTACTTTTTGTCAAAATGAACTTTGTAAAACTGCACATTTTTATTTACGGGATCTTAAATTAGATTATATTTGGTCTTCACTACTTGTATGTGCATACTTTTATCTCGTATTATATACATGCTTCGTGGAAACTGTAGGATCATGGGTTAGTCCGTGATGAGGCCAAGGATGTTTTGGACTCTCAATATGAGCCATACCGGCGATCTTTCTCGCAAGATCTGAATCAGCATTCTGCTGTTGTTCTTCAAGGAAGAGTTGTTGGTAGGTCTTAACCGGTACTGTGGCTGATTTCATTTGGCTACTTCTTTGTTATTTTCTGGAAGTGTATCATCCAAAATTACATTTTACACCAATTTGTATAATCTTAGTGAATAAGTACGCTTGAACAAGTGTCTTGATTTCAATGTCTTTTGTCATTCAAATATATGATAGCCTTACTTTTCTTAATGTGCCATTAACATGAGAATAGACGTTGAGCTGAGCGATACAAGGTCTGTTGCTGAAGCCCTTTCTAGGAAAAAGCAGGGTAGGTGCTCGTTCACCTTCATTGGCCATTCTTATGGATACAAATACTGCTCATTTTACTGATCTTTTAATGAGTTGGCCTATTAATATTGAGTATATTTGCAGCTGAATTGTCTGACGATAAATCCAATAGTAATTTAGAGAAAGAGCTATCCAACAGGATTTCTCGAAGTGCAGAGATTGAAGATCTTCAGGGGCCTCGAGATCCTGCTGTCGCACCCCTCAGTATCAAGGTCAGCTGTCATTTAACTTTTAAACTGCATTAGTCCCCAAGAGCAATTAATTTTGAATATCTTTATTTTTTTGACAGGATCCGAGGGACTACTTTGATTCTCAGCAGGCTAATGCATTAAAAGCATTGGGAGATACAGGTTCAGCTAGAGAACCCTTGATATCCCGTGTGAGTTCAGGGCAAGCTTATGATTCACTAAGGAATGTCATAATTGATATTAAAGACATGGGGTTGAATGAACCCATAATGAATCAGGAGGTCGCCCTAAAGGTATTGTACCTCCGCATGTGCCTTTGCACCTCTGAATTTCTCATAATAAGTTCATGCGATAGAGGCTTCACCTCATTAGTGGTCGACACAATATTTTTTTTTTAAGTTTCACTAAATACAGGTCCTCACTGGGTTGACCCAGAGTATCTCTAGCACCAAGTTTCATCTTGGAAACAGTCCCAACGACAGTGTCCTGGATATGTTACCAAAAGTTACTAAAGAGGAACTTTTGCATGTAAGTTATGCTTGATAGATGGCCTTCACAAGTCAGAACTCAGAAACATTATCCAAGTTATGATATTCATAATGGTATGAAATAAAGTGACTCCTCTTTTGCAGCATTGGACTTCAGTCCAGGAACTCTTGAAACACTTTTGGTCATCATACCCCCTTACGACAAGGTACCTTTATAACAAGGTAAGATATGGTTCTTTTTTGGGACATCTATTATGGTTATTTGGTTAATAGTCCCTCTGTCCCATTAGTATTGGCACCCTACTTTTGGGCACGTAGATTAAGAAAATGATGTTTTTGTGTGTAAAGTGGTGGTGCCGACTAAATTGACTAATTTTTCAAGGCAAATTAATTACCTTTTGGGGAATGTGCCAATACTAATGGGACGGAGGGAGTATAAAAGAATTCCTCGTTCGGTCATTGTTTATCCCATTAATTGGTGATACCATGTTTAAATGTCATATAATATGTGATTTTGTTGGGATGTTGCCACTTGCCAGTTTTCCTGAAGGAACTTTGTGTATTTTCTTGAAGTGGTATAAGATTGACAACCAGAGTACAACATGTCGTTAAATATTAGAAAAAGCGGAAGAAAGTCAGAAAAGAAAATCCACTCTGTATTATCATTTAGAAAGTTCATGAACAATTGTACCAGCTATTCATCATTGTCCCCTTTAGAAGTGATCATCCATTACAAGCCACGTTGTATTATCTTTTTCTATCAACTAACAACGCGATGGACTCGAACCTATGACTTTTGGCCTTAGACATTAACTACTCTAGCACTAGTCTAATACACGCACAATTTGCATTGTATACACCATCCTTCAATGCCAAGTGAATTCGCATATCTGCATCTTATCGAACCATACCTAATCCTACTTACCAAATGCAGAAGACTAAGGGTAAAGCATGACTAACATGGCTAATCATTTGTTTCTAAAATATTTGTGGGCTTACAATGTTATGTAACACATTTAATGTTTACCCATGTTGTTCGTTCAAGTCCATAAGTAACAATTAAAATGCCATGCTAAAGAGCTGGACATGGGGATTGCAGTTTGTAACAAAAGATGTTTGTGAGTTGATAATGCCAGAGAACTGAGAGAAGGACTATTTCAAGGAGAATGTCACCAGTTAGTCACATTCCTCATGAAATGGCAATTAACTATAATTTTGTTTGATTTTAAGAACTTGAATATCACCAAAACGTGTTACTGAGGGAAGTCATTGGTTATTATTACGGGGCATAATACATTAATACCACTCTTATCCTAACTGGTTTTTCATCGTCAGGTTACCAGATTGAAAGACGCAATGTCCCAAGTATATCCAAAGTTGCAGGTACTTTATCTATTGAGGGATCTTCAATTATGGCATGTGTTTCCTGGATAACTAATGTTCCATCATGTTTCAGGAGATCAAGGAATCTGTGCAGTCTGATTTCAGGCATCAGGTTTCGCTTCTTGTTCACCCAATGCTTCAGGTTAGCATTATGTAGTCATAGAAAGGTTGCATTTGCACGTTTCTGAATTTAAGATCCCTTAGCAGCAAGTTAAATCGAAAGAACCTTGTTTGTAGGCTCTGGATGCAGCGTTTGCACACTATGAGGCAGATCTACAGAGAAGATCTGCTAGTAGTGGAGAGAGACCCAATGGGTTAATGTAGTGTGATTTCACCCCTTACTGAGTTTCCATTTTTTTGCAAAATTTTGACAGTCGTTCTCTTGAAAGGAATGTCATTCATATTTTTTTCCATTTGCTAAGGTTTCTGAATGCATCATATCTAAAAAATATATCCGACGACTTTTTCAGTCTTTTCTAGGGCCTTAAAAGAATATAAGAGAAGCCAATTTTTTTGAGTTGCGAACTCCAATATATAGCTTTGTACCACTGTTTGGTATAGTTTTTCCTTTATTTCTATATATATTCTGCATTTATGAAAAGATCAGAAGGGCTTGTACAGTGGCACGCTGGAAAGAGTTGTACCTTTTGACAGAGACATGCTCTTTATATGTTACTCCATTTTACAACCTGTTTTAACGTCTAATCGGAATTTTTCAATTTTCTTTATTCTTTTATTATTATTAACATTTTTTATCATTATTATTGGTGGTGGTAGTGGTGGTGGTGTTATTCTTATTCTTATTCTGATTCTGATTATGATGATTATGTCGTGCTTCCATACTGCGGCGCTACATTGCATGAGTAGCAATTTTCAAGACTTACCGGTTTGCTATATTATAATGTGCATATCAATTATACGAAGAACAAAAACAAATTCAGTCGTAACTTATTATCGAAACTTAATAACCTTGAAAGATTGGGTTTCTGGCACATATACGTACTGTCCGTGTGTATTTGCTCTCTAAATTTTGAGAACATAATTTTTTTTCACTCGTAATCCAAGTTGCGACATCCTGCATTAAACTTACTATAATAATTTCCTTTGGAAATATGAACCCCCCCTAAAACTGTTTGTTCGAGATATTATAGCAAACTCGAATCTACATATATGATTCCAAATCTGAAAGAAAGAAAATCTTCCAAGAAAATCCCATTACAGAAAGAATAAACTTGAAATATATAGGTCTGGATCAGATATCATTCTAATATATTCACACAAGAGATAACAAACTCCCAAGAAAGGGCCCCTTAATCAAATACAACCAATCTTCGGATGAGCTAAAAAATAGAGCATCTGCATTCTTGAGCACAATAATAGCACCTTGGTTTCTACAATCATTTTTTAGAAAAGAAAAAAAGAATGACCATATTGAAATCCAGCGTGGAAAACAGAAGAGATGGTAATAGGAGTATCTGGTAAAGTGGTGGGAGCTAATTAATAAGGGGGCGGAGCAAGGAAGGGACGGCGAGAGGAATTAGGGTCGCAGACATTTACCGTGTCTTTCAACTTGTGAAATCCATGCTTGAACACTCCGAATCCGAAGAGCAGACCGATGGCAATGACCACCATGATCACACACATGCACAAACAGCAAATTCTTGTCCCACAACACATCTACAACACTTTTGATGAAACTTATTTTGAATAATTAATAACTCCTCCTGATTCAAACGTTGTGGGTCAGGATTTTGGTGTTGGAGCTTATATATAATATAAGTAGTAATGAGGCGAGTGATCGATGGAGAGAGGAGTGTTGGGCTGGGCTTTGGCTTTATGGTATGTGTGTGTGTGAGAGAGAGAGAGAGAGAGAATATCGCTGTCACGTTCTTGAAAGCGGTTACTCCACGCATTGTTTCTGCTAAGGTAATATTAATCGAGTAAAGGGGTTCGGGTGGCGTTTCATTTTCTGCTGCAAATTTTTTAACAATTTTACAATTTTCAGGGGGATGTTTTTCCTTTTTTTTTTCTTTTTTTTTTTTCCAGAAAGTAGGCTTTACTATTCAAGTTATTGAACTTTTCATAATTATATATATTTCAATCTATAAAATGACATTTGAATACTCAAACCTCAAGTTTGATTTCCGTTCCCGCAATAAATATCCTACATGGCATGCACTAATTTATGTCGAATTTCAGAAAACTAATTATAATCGAATTGGCTTCTTCAAAATAATGTCAATTTGATGCTAAAAAGGAGTTTGGGCTCAAGCCCTTGGAAATTATCTTGATGCTAAAACAACGTTTTGAGGTCTATTAGTTTCCAATCTTTTTTCTTAAAATTCAACTTGAAACCCGATCTGTCACTTAAATTCCGTCATAAAAGATGGAACACACGAGCGAGGATGAATTGCTAAAGTTTAATAGATTGAATATGATTTATTATTATTTTTAAAATTCGACGTAGTTATGAAAAGCTCAATAGCTTAGGTATTAAAGTGTGCTTTTTCACAATTTTCGTCACTGAAAACTTGAATATCTCACATTCCCATCTCTCATGAAATGCTATGAGGTAAACTCGGTGGCTTGTTTCATACTTAGGGGTGGGATTTATACTAAAAATACTGAATATATATATATATATAGGGTGGGGATCTATTAGGATCCTCCCCCAAATTGTTAACTAGGATCTAATCCTAGCCACACATTTTCTTAATTATACGGTCAAGATTATATCCCATTTGAAAAAACAAAATTCGTTTAAAAAGCTATTCTAAAATTTGTGGAACTATATTAGGGATAAAGATGTAATTACATAATATCTAATCCAAATAACCGCATGCACGTCCCGTAAAAATAGGAATTTTCCTATGCAAAATATTCAATTAATTCGAGAGTGCTTGTGACGTATTTTTTTTTTGGAGTACCTTGTTGTTATTATATTAATATTTTTTATATTACTTGTATGAGAATTTATAACCTGGTAATGTGATTCAATTATGAAGTAATTTATATACAATTGGTTTATGTTATGTTTTTCTAATAATTAGTATGATTTGTTTGTAACTATTTCATTTGAAGTTTTTTTTTTTTTTGAGGGAGTAGAATATTCATTTACTTTCTTTCTTGTTTTACTTCAATTTTTGTTTCATTGTTTTTATATGATATTATTAACTTGAGTTTTTGTAATTTGTCCGTGTGCGATGGCTTGAAATTATAATGCTTTAGAAGTTATAGTGTAATGCTTTCAAAGATATACAGTAATGCTTTTGAAGTTATACTACATAAATCGTATTTCTTTCGAAGTTAGATTATAATGCTTTCAAATATATACTGTAATGCTTTCGAAGTTATAGTGTAATGCTTTCAACTTTTTGTAATGCTTTCAAAGTGTATATTGTAATGCTTTGAAATTTATATACTTTCAAATTTATACTATAATGCTTTCCGACTTTACGTTAAGCAACAACAAAAATACAAAATTATATAAATAATTGCGTTCATTATTATAGATAAAATGTATTTCATCAATTAAAATAAATATTTAATTTAAACATTAAATGAAATGTAAAGTAGAGTGGAATGAGTAGTTATTCGCGAACGAAAAAATAAAACTAGAAGAATATACGTGTGATCCATTAGTCTTCAATATAATTATAAAAAAGAAATATATGACAAATTACACTAATTGCGTAACAAAATAGAAAACTACTCGATTGTATTTATTAAAAAATAGTCAGATTAACTCCCTACATTTAAGGAGCATGCGGTTACATAAATGCTAAATTACTATGTTAACCCCATTCATACTAATACGGATGGATTAGTTATAGAATTTCCAACAAATTACAACCATTGATCAAATGAAATCAAGGGCCCATATTAGATCCTAGTTAACAATTTGGGGGAGGAACCTATTTGATCATCTCCCTATATATATATATGCATTTTTTCGTGAGAAGGTGCGGAATATTACGAGAGTTGTACAAAATGTATAATTGTTTTGCACAATATCAACAAAGTTGTTGCAATATCAACAAAGTTGTTGCACAACACTGTGCCACAACTTTATACATTCCGTGCAACATTATCACAGTATAACAATTATATATATTTGTGCAACAACTGGATACACTTTGTGCAACAATATTCACATAAAATAAATTGTTGCACAAACAGTTAAAACATTTCACACAATTGAAAACAGATCTGATTCATTAATCTTCCAAGATCAATGGACGAAAATCTTTCTCATTTCTCACGAAATTAGGCCTTCTCATTTCTCACGAAATTATATACTGTAATTTTTGATATGGTATGATATAGTGTCGTTCGTTTTCGGTACGATAACAATATGAATTCTCTTATATCATACCATTACCGTATGGTATATACACCAGTATCACAGTATACCGTAATACCGGTATATGTTGGTTTGTCCCATTTATAGTGTTCTAATTTAATGAAATGATTTTTTTTTTCTTTGAAAAATATTATGAACTTATAGATAAAGTTTCTGTACTCTATTTTAAAAGATCCTTCTACTCAAGATTATTTTAACTACTAGTTGTAGATGTGTTGTGTCCCTTAAAAGATAAAGGCTAAATGATTTGTTTAACAACTTTTTTCTTGTCGATTGATCTTCAATTTAATATACGTTATAGAAACGCCAAAACCTATACAATCTTAGCTTATAGCCTCATACATAAAGTTTTAAAATAGGAAAATTACAATTTTATTTCCAATTATGTTTGTGTATTTTAACAAATTAAAATAATCAACTAGTAATGATTGATCACTTGTTTGTGCATTCTAACAAATACTAACACTCCGCAAAATTTGGGAAGTAAATGGAGGAGAAGATGGAGAGATCGTGTGAGAGTTGATGCGAGTGTTAATGTGAACCTCCGCACGATGTACTTATTTAATTAAGGGTCATTTGCCTATAAATAAACGAATTTTGCAATTTTTTAGAAATTGCATACGAACTTTTATTTTAGCCAAAAAAATACACGAACTTAACATTTTTCTCATTTTGCACACGAAATTGAATTTTTCCTAAACTTGAATTTGACTTGACAAAATCAAAATTAATGTGATAAGTAAAACGTCGTTTTGATTGCATATAAAAACATCAACCTAATTAAATGACACCTCATCCCCGTTTTCCTCTTCTATATTACTCCCTCTGTCTCATTTTAGGTGGCATGTATTTTTTATTGATTGTCTATTTTTAGTTGGCATGTTTCCCTTTTAAGAAACTTTTTTCACTCCACTACAAAATGTCATATTTAATAAAATGTCATATTATAAACAAAGCAAAAACTAAAGTTTCATTTAAAATAATTAACTGACGTCCAACGTTTAATAAAATTATTATTATAATATTCGAAAAAATAAAATATAATTACATCTAAGAATTATTTGGTACTCAAATTTAAATTTTGTGAAATTGTAATATAGCCAAAAATATATATAATTCTTTTTAAAAAAATAATCCCCAAATGCACCCATTTCGTGAGACTGCCCCATCCCATTCACGAATCCAATTTTATGTATTTATTTATTATTTTAGAATTTGTCATGTGGCGTCGGACGTGAATTCCACAAAAATCGCTTCTCAACAAGTAGTATTTGATACTGCAATAACATGTTGTTATTTGGGAAATCGGTCCATGCAGTGTAGATCCCCACGCATTTGTGTGGGTGGAATACTAGTGGATTCATTAATAACTATTACAAATAATTCTTTCAGTGTGAAGTATTAATATTAATTAAATATAAGTATGTCTAATTAATATTATTGTACCGTAACCTAGTCATGGTCAGCTACACTAAAGTGTCTATTTGACGACGTTCAACCACATAGATTATTATGTATTAGGGACCAATTTCTCATTTATTATTGTTCACCTCTTAAAATTCTATATATGATAATCACGTGATATAATAAAGAATCGATCTACGTAATTGAACATATTAACGTGACAAAAAGTAACTGTGGATTTATAGTTATCACGCTCTTCACATGAATGGGTTTTCATTGGTTGGGCTATCTCTACCTTTTAGTTTTGTGAATTATCCGTCTAGTCTTTTCATATCCTCTTACATATATTGTTATTATTATTATTATTATTATAGTAGTATATAATAAGATGAGATGTTTATAAAGCATATATCTTAGATTTTCACAACAGCTTTTCTATTAAGGGGACCAAAATCTGGGCCACTTGGTGCTCAAAATTCGAAAGCCACCGTCATCCACATTAATGGTTACAAATGAGTATTTTTATATGCTTTTCTCTATTGATTTATTATAGATTAAACACTCTAATATGATCTGATTTTTATTTGTGGGAATACTTTGTAGTCAGATATTTTAACATTTTAAAGATGGCATGACTTTTATTTGTGGGAATACTTTATAGTCTGATATTAAAAAATATTACAATATAGGCTAAAAGATAATATGTTGCTACAAATTTGTCCTAATTATAGCTCAATATTCTAAATTATTCAAATATGTTATGTCTTTTATTTGTGGGAGTACTTTATAGTTCAACATTAAAATTATTAAAATATAAGCTAAAAATAATTTGTTACTACAAATTTGTTATAACTATGTCACAATATTTTTGGACTTTGACGTTCCGCTAAGTGTACTAATTTATTACTTCCTTTGTCAGCCAGAAAGACCTTTATATTTCTTTATCGTCCGACTGCCAGACAAACCCACGTTATATTTTTGGTAAGTTTGTCTACACTAATCACTTAATTTTAATCCTCTAGTCAACCAATTATGTACACATTTACCATTGTTTGAATCACAAGAAAAATATTTTAAAATTACACAATTAGTGGAACACATATTTTAAAGTGATGAGAGTAGAATGAGAATGAATTTTGAGTCCAAATAAAATGATGTATATATACCCCAAAATATAGAAGTCCATCTATTACAAAATTCCAACTCATTTGTCATAAATTGGTTATTTGAGATTATGGATGGCAACGGGTCGGGTTTTCGAGGGTACCCGCATTTACCGAACCCTGATGGGTCGAGTTTGGGTAAGTACGAAATGAGTTTGGGGCGGGTATGGGTTTGAAGACTAATACCCGTGACGGGTTTGAGTCGGGTTTGAGAAATTAGTTGTGGGTACCCACTACCCGAACCCGTTTATATATAATATAGATTTTATAATTTCGTAAAAAATACATAAATATTATACTCCATATTGTGGCTCATTACCTACTGCCAAGCTCAATTTAATCAGACTTTTGTCTTTTCTCATGCTAGTTAATTAATTTATCCCTAAGAATTGTTAAATATTTAATCTTCTTTGATTACGCCTGTCAATTCTCTTTTTCCCGTCAACTCTTCATTTCTGCAAAGAAGTCGCATGCTTACAAGTTTTCATCATCTTAATATTCTCAATTTCTTGGTGAGTTTCAATTCTTTCAACTCTTTTGTTTGAATTAAAAGCTTTTGGTAAAATTTATTATGTTTTTTATGGTTGCTTTGTTTGCTATATTGAATTTGTTTATGCTCACAAATTTTTTATAATATTTTCTTTTAATATAAATATTATTGGAATAGATTTTTATGCTTGAAATTTAGTTTCTAATTAATAATTATTTCATCTTATTAATAAATATATTTAATTCGTAGTATTAGTTTTTTTAATTGATTGAGTGTATGAAATATTATGATAATTCATATTTGTTTATTTATTAAAATCTACGCAGGTTTGGGTGGGTAATTAGCGGGTATTACCCAATGGGTTTGGGTCGGGTTTGGGAAAAAAAGTTACTATCCGTGACGGGTTTGGGACGGGTATGGGTTTGAAAATTTTAAACGGGTATGAATTTGGAAAACGCTTAATGGGTGGGTACCCGACCCATTGTCATTCCTATTGCCACTAACTCGATTCATCCCAATACAATTTCTACCTTTTTATGTCAACTCATCCATATTTTCATTTTCTGATAATATATTATCGGTATTTATGCTTGAATTTTTGTTTTTAATAAATTATTATATTTATTTTATAGTGTTTAATTTTTTATTAATTGAGACATACTAATATTAGTATTATGATCATTTATATGTAAATTATTTAATTTTGTTTCAAGTTTGGGTTGGTAATGAATGGATACTATTAAAGTTAGGGCGTGTTTGATAGCCTTCTTTTGACTGGATAGGAAAAATTATATAGGCTAATATTGTTGTTTGGTAACAAAATCCGTTAACTAGTGAGCCCGTGTTCAAAGTGAGGCCCGGGTCGAATTCCACTGTTTCGTCGACTCTACAAGTCCGCCGCTTGAGGTGCGATATGTATAAACAATTCTAAACAGTAAAATGAGAAGAATCAAAAACCCAAAATACCCCACAACAAATTCTCTCTCTGCGCCACCCTCCTCTCTCTGCTACCAACCGGAAGGCCCAAGCGAGTCATCACCGCCGCCGCAAAGGCCACCCCCAAAACCATGTTCGTTGTCGTCTCCGCCTCCCCTACGGTCACCACACCGCTCTCCTTCCCTCTCTCTCTCTGTTTATCTATCTTAAATTATATCAATTTGGGGAAATTGCTGAGCAGCAAAAAGTGCGCCGGCGGTAGCAAGGAAATAGCGACGGGAAAATCGAGAAGATTGAAAAGAGAGGCGCGGCTGGGGCCCTGACGCCGCCACTGCACCTTCGCTTGTCGCATTTTCTCTCTCCCCATCTCGCTCTCTATCTCTCTCGATTGGTAGATTGTTGAGAAAATTTGAGAGAGGGCTTTTAACTGGGAAGAAACTTTGAGATGCTAGATGCAAGTTTGGATTTCTTGAAGGAGATGGTGCCGATCGAGTTCGAGATTTCTTGAGTTGCTCGATTCTTGATTGATTTCTTAGATTTCTTGATTCACATCCATGGGGGATGCGAGACACGGCTGCGATAATTAGAAGCAAAAGTGGAGGGACATTTATAAACAAGATGTAGAATTGCAAATGGCGGTGGTGACTCGTGGGGTAGCAGTGATGGGTGGGGACTGCAATTCGAGAATTGCAGCAATGGCGGTGGTGATGGTGGGAGCAAGCAAGAGGTGAGGGAAGAAAAGGGGGATATGTTTGTAATTTTTATTTTTTTGCAAGGTTATAATTGTAAATTCACTTTTTTATTCAGATTTTCAATAACACTACCAAACACTTCTTCTATATTATATTATCTCACATTTTCTCTTCAAATCCCAACCACCCTAGTTTTTTTTAGTATTTCTTGATATATCTTTACTAGGCTATCAAACGAGCCCTTAGTATTTGTGACAGTTATGAGATTGAGAATTTTATACAAAATGGGTGGATAGTTATGTTATCTACCACAGAAGATGTCAATGTTATTGTTTAAGTTATAAGAAAATTATATGTGTCGGTGATTTCGTGTTAAGAAAGAGCCGTTTTATTAGCTGTAATAAACGTGCAGAACCCAACTTATGCGCTATTCATGAATCCGATTCCATATCCGACCATTAAAAAATAATGCACTTATTTTATCCAAAATT
Organism: Salvia sclarea; assembly: GCA_036873715.1. Classification (NCBI taxonomy): domain Eukaryota; kingdom Viridiplantae; phylum Streptophyta; class Magnoliopsida; order Lamiales; family Lamiaceae; genus Salvia; species Salvia sclarea. The sequence goes on along the minus strand of JAYJMF010000034.1, from coordinate 1,396,779 downwards.
TATAATAATACTTTTATGTAAAAAGTAAACGCGTCTACATAAAGTTTAAAATGGCAAACAATGAGAGGGCAAAAGAAATTAAAAAAAAAAAAGGGAAAATTAAAAAAAAGTAACATGATAGTAATTTCACAAAAACAACCTCTAAAAGGAGCTATAATCTCACTGCCTCTGCTTCTATCACACCACCATTGAATTACCCCAAGATTTTCAGAAACTGGTGTTGTAGATTAGTCACATATCCATTGCTAAGATTAGCAAGCTCTCTCCTCTCCTTTTACTCGCGCGGCCGCGGCATCTCGTGGGTCGTGAAACGAACCCTAGGCCGAGGTGGCGACGGCTTGCTTGTGATCGCCGAAGATCCGTTGCCTAAAGTCGGACACCATCATCGGGAGACCCTTACGGAGAGCGATCTTGGGCTCCCAGCCGAGCAGCTCCTTGGCCTTGGAGATGTCGGGCTTCCTCTTGTGCGGGTCGTCCTCCGTGTTGGGCTTGAACTCGATCTTCGCGTTCGGGTCGATCGTCTCTTGCACCACCTTCACACCAAAACGACGAGAAAATTAAATAAATGTGGGTTGTGTGTCAACACATGAATGTGAAAAACAAGATCCCAATGCGTGCGTGAGTTGTGTTTTTCTTTCTTTAGTAGTAATAATCTTTTGAAAAACGTAGAAAATAATATCGTGTCGACATACCTGAGCAAGCTCGAGCATGGTGAACTCGCCCGGGTTGCCAAGATTGAAAGGCCCGACATGCTCTCCCTCCATCAAGCGCATCAATCCCTCGACCTAACAATTACAAGACGAGAACGAGACATATCACAACATTGTTCAACATATGTTCGACTAGGACGCCTAGAGTCGGATTGCAACGTGCCGATTCTAGCTTAGGTTTGAATATAAGACTACAACTATTCATGTTAGAAAAACAGAGGATGAGACAAACATGCTACTTCAGTCCAAGAATGTAAACGCAAAAACAAGATTCCATCAACACACACAACACTACATTATATACTTCAAAATTCAAACTAACATTGCAATCAAATAGCAACATTTCAACAAACAAACATCATATAATAGTCATCTCAATTTTCAAATTGCATTTGCCATAACATATTAACAAACACCATAATATAATAGTGAATTATTGTTTACCAGATCAGAAACAAACTGGAAACTCCTCGTCTGCTTCCCGTCACCGTAAACAGTCAACGGCTCCTTCCTCAAAGCCTGACAACGACAACCACGATTAATTAAGTAAACAACAAATCCATAGCTCTCGATTCTCCATAATTAATCACAAACACGCCGCAATCTCACCTGAGCGACGAAGTTGCTGACGACGCGACCATCATCAATGCACATACGAGGGCCATACGTGTTGAAGATCCTCGCAATCCTCACCTGCACACGTTATTTTTCGACGAGGAGAAAACACGTTATTTTTAGCGCATTCGGGCAAGAAACATTAATCACTCCATAAACATCCAAAATCATGAGCTGTTGCAAGCACGAGATAGAGACATGCACACGCCTAAATCAAGGAGAATTGGTTGCTCTAATCACGTGGCACCCAAAGAGGGAAAAAAAGATCCAAGAAAAAATTGCCCTTTTTATGCACTTGTCACGTTTCCACGCATCATAAATCATAATGATCCCATTCCTATTATTATTATTATCCTAATTTTAGCAACATTTAATGGAAAAAAAGGGGGGGGGGAGTTAAAATTCAAATTTTTTCACCTCAAATTCTAATCACGTGCATCAAAAAGAGGGAAAAAAATATCCAAACACAAGAAAAAAATTGCCCCTTTTATGCACTTGTCACATTTCCACGCAATTATAATGATTATTCACCCTAATTTTAGCAACATACGATGGGAAGAAAAAAAAAGAAAAAAAAAGAGGGAAATTTAAATTTCAATTTTTTTTACCTCAACGCCGGCGCCTCTGTGATAGTCCATTGTCAAAGTCTCAGCAGTCCTCTTCCCCTCATCGTAGCAGCTTCGAACACCTGTCCACATCAACATCAACAACACCAACAATTTTTTAATTTCTTCATTTAATTATTAAATATTTGGTCATAAATGGACAACAAACGTTGTCAGCTGTTGGGAGATTCATTTACAATTTCACATTTCCGAGGGAGGGGAAATGACCAATTTGCCCTCCGGCAGCCCACGTTTTCCCAATTAAGGAGCGTGCCGTAGGGTTTTTTTTCAACAGTGGTTACCAAACAAGCACCCCCGCCCCCACCACACCACCAACCGCGGCGAAACAGAGATGGCGGTAAATAAAAAATTGGAAAAAACGAAGCAAGTGGGGCCCACGTGGTCGCCAGATATTTCTTTCTTTGCGATATTTTTTTTTAAAAAAAGGGCAAAAAAAAAAAATTGGATCGCGTCAAGTCAAAAAGGACGAAGCTCAAAAACGCCACTAACGGCTCACACGTGGCGTCGCGATTGCTGAAATTCCGCAGCGGCTCACGTTAGCCACGTTCCCCCGCCGCGCTAACGTGCGCGCCCCCCCGGTTGCAGCCTCCGCCGCTTAACTTACGCCACAATTCTTACAACGGAACAGAAAAAAATGGCGTAAACTGTAATGAGAGAGAGAGAGAGAGAGAGAGAGAGAGAGAGACGCGCTAACGTGCGCCGCCCCCGACTACAGAGTACAGCCTCCGCCGCGCTATCTTACGCTACAATTCATACAACGGATCAGAAAAAATGGTGTAATGAGAGAGAGAGAGAGGCGCTAACGTGCGCCTCCCCAGCTGCTTATCTTACGCCACAATTCTGACAACGGAACTGAAAAAAAATGGTGTAATATGAGAGAGAGAGAGAGAGAGAGCATACCGATTGGATTGACGTTTCCCCAGTAGGTCTCGACTTGAGGGTGCTGCAGGGGATCACCGTACACCTCGCTGGTGCTCGTTAGCAAAAACCGCGCACCGACTCTCTTCGCCAGTCCAAGCATGTTCAACGTCCCGACCACATTCGTCTTGTGCGAGAAATCCCAAATTAAGGACTCACACAAATAATATACACTTTTATTCAAATTTTTCCAAAACAAATCGCGAGAAAAAGCAGCAGCTCATGAACCAAAAATCACGCAAATAAAATCAAATTGAAGGCGAATTACTAATAGAGGAAAGGATATGATAGTTTTAACGGGATTGTGCTTGTAGTGGACGGGTGAGGCGGGGCAGGCGAGGTGGTAGATCTGGTCGACCTCCAACAGCAGCGGCTCGACGACGTCGTGTCGAATCAGCTCGAATCTCGGATTGCCGAAGTGGTGCACCAGATTCTCCTTCCTCCCGGTGAAGAAATTGTCGACAACAATCACGCTGTCTCCCCTCGCCATCAGCCGATCCACGAGGTGGCTGCCGACGAATCCGGCGCCGCCGGTGACGACGATGCGTAGGCCCTTCCGCTTCAACCCCAAGGGGATTTTGCCGACCGAGTTGATGCCGAATCCGGTCGCGAGGTGGCCGTTCTGGTACATCGACCGGTGCGAGTCGGACCGAGTCAACTCGGAGGGGATGTACGAGTCGGCGATCGGCGAGAAGTTAGGGTTTGAATCGCCGCCGCCGCCGAGGAAGGTGAAGAAGAGTGTCGCGATTGCAATGCCGACGAAGACGAAGACGAGGCGCTGCTCGCGGAGGATGTAGCGAATCGGACCGGCGACGGCCGCCGACCACGGCTTCGGCCGCTTCGGCGAGTAGGCGTCGCTCACCGGCGTCGACTCGTGGCCGCGGAATATCAACTCCGATGCCATTTTTTTTTTTTTTGCAAAAAAAAATAATTCAAATTCAAATCCGATTTAGAATCGAGCGGCGAGCGACGTGAGAGGCTTGAATCGCGGCGAGATCGAGGAAAACGGCGGCGTTTTTCTTTTCTCTGTTTTTTTTTTTTTCTCTGTCAACCCGCCGGCGCGTGGGGTTGAGGAATGGTGGGGGGTTGAAGTAGTGAGGGGCGGTTTAAAAAGGGTGACTGGGTTGGTTGAAATTACGGAATTGCCCTCCAGTTGCTGCAATTAGTGGCCATGTGTTGTGTTGTTTTTTCTTTTTTTCATTTTCACTGATTTCTTGGGCTGGATTTTAGTGGGCTTTGTGTTTAGGCCCATTGTCTTTGATTATATAATTTCTTATAAGAATTACAAGTGTCGAGTGGTAAATATATGCTCTATATACTCCCTTCGTCCTGTCGAAGATGAGCGTTTGTTTTTAGTTAATGAAATTTGAAAGTAGTGTAAAGTGGTGTTATGAATATATGTACTATTGAAAATTGTGTAGGTAATAAATATGTCTTAAAAAGGGAATGATCAAGCAGGTTGGGACGACCCGAAAAGAATACAGGTCAAGTTCGATAGGACGGAGGGAGTAATAATATAGCAATTTAAAGTTGAAGAATATATGCAAGCAGGAATAATACGTCGCGTAAAAGTGCGAAATATCCTCACGCGGACGGAATTGAACCAAAATCACTCGCAAAGGAAAGTCTCTAGGTACCTCACGTTTGTCGTTTGAACTATGCCTTCTCGGAGTTTCTGATTGTATAAATATTTGTATTATTCATTTATTATTGGATATTCGAGTTAATTGATCAAAAAATGTACTTCTTCCATACGTGATATTCAATTCATTCATTTATTTTCTTTTTGGTCCGTCTATAAAAATCGTTCATTTTTTCTCTTGTATAGACAATCCACATAACTTGTCACATCTCTACTTGAGTAACTTTTTAAAGCAAATCTCGTATCATGTGACAATTACCTTTTTTCCGTGAGATTATATAGATATCGTTACGGTCGAAGATAATATTAATTCCATCACTTTATACTAGTAAAATGAGGCTTATTAATTTGATTAAAATTGATGATTTCTTTAGTTGCCAAGTCTTGTGCTGGTAAGAATTATTATTTAAATAAAAAAAAAAAGAACGAAAAAAATTCTATAATAACAGTGAGAAATGAGAATGACATAAATCTAACCTATCGCCTGCCCTGTCTACCCTAAGTAGTAATTAATCTTCAAAATGTCAAACATTACCAAATATAATGAATTAAAAGAGACAAAAAAAGTTACCCAATTTCAACAGTGAAAAGTAAAATATACCCATTAATTTCAAATCATATTAATTATATCCATTTGGACATAAATACCCTTGTTGTTGGAAACTCATCCCTTAGTCCCATTCTTTTTTATATTACTGATTTTTATTAAGACTAGTTTTGCCCATTCACTCTAATATTAGTATTTTTATAGTATCTTTTTAGTGTTGTAACTTGTAACTTGATTAATATTTAAAAAGAGTGAAATGTTCAAGTTACGATATCCATAGATCTATTTACTACCACAAGAAAACACCACCGACATAATCCGTCAAGATTTTATTTTATTTCCTCACATATAAGCAATTTGTATACAAATAAATGTTGAAACTTAATTCATCATTATTACATTTTCTTTTTTTTTAAGAAAAATAGCAGATTTTATTATTAGTGCACGAACATGTGAAATAGAGAAGGCCTTCCACAAGAGGTGGGAGTTCAACCCAAACATGCGAAATCAATAGTGTATATCGCATATTGTATGGCATCATAAAATTACTTAAAATTAAATAATTGCAACTTATATCTTTATTTCGGTCCTCTAGGTAAATTAGTTCCAATGTTTAATGAATTATAATAATGTCTTAATGTGGGGATGGTGTTGTCACATTCGTCCTTGTACGTTCAGTTAACTGATCAGTAGAAAGCTAGCGCGACGAAAATTAGAATTTTCCGATAGTACAAATAATTATGTGGTTAGAAACCATCTATCAATTTCAATTTTAATATTCACTAGAATTCTAAATATCGTCAAATTTGTTCAAACAAACAAAAGATTGGACTTAAGTTAGATTTGAAAATTGTGATACCATTGAGACACTCCAAAAATCTAGGTCCCATTCGCAATAAGGTCCACTTTTAATATTTAAAAATAAATTATCTCTTGAAAAATAAATAAAATAAACACTTACTATTTGTTATTCCCACACTCAATGTATTACCCAACTAATATTGCACCTTAAACAGTAACACCAACCATCGCACACCTTTTCTGCCACAAATATTATAAACCATATTTTATTGAAAACCATAATTGGTAACAATAAGTAGAAAGGGAAACATCACCTGCTTAACTAATACCAATAAAATAACAGTGTGTGTTATAAAACCAATTAGGTGATATAATACTTTTCTTGAATAAATTGGAATTCAATAGATGAATTTATCCCATTACCCACCCTTAATATGCGAACTATAATTATTTATTTATTTCAACCACATTCGAACAAATTTATTTGTATTAATTATACTAGCAACCGAATTATTAATATATTCACATAATATATATTGAGACGAAACCTTGTATTTAGATAGTGATTGTTTTATTGTTTATAATCAAAGGGGCAATTTAGTCTTTTTAGCGAAAGTTAGTCAATAGAATGAAAGCTACTTAAAGGCAATTTGGTGGAATCTTTGAGTAATTTGAACGCTCACTTTCATGGAAAAAGTCAAAGAATTGCCAACCATTACCCCTCTGGGATAATAATTACTATATTAGTTTAATAAATTAAATTAACTATATAGAATTTGAAGAGTTGTTAATTAATTATAGCATATAGTAGCCCTTTTGTAGTAGTTGTTACAATTGCAATTTGATGGGCAATCACATTTTCAAGTAGCATCAATTAAACGTGCTAACAATTTGGAACAAAATAATTAAATAACTGTTGCATTACCAAATTCGCATAAGAAACCAATTTACAGACATGAATAAAATCACATCTCTAATTATTCATCCCACAATTTCAGTGTACCAATAACGAATTTAAAAGCGATGATAAAATCATTAAATTAATAGTATGAGTTTGTGAAATATCCTACCATAAATCGTACTTAATAATTCTAAAATTGAATATAAAAAAAAACTAAAATTGAATGAATGAATGAATAATAATAATAATAATAATAATAATAATAATAATAATAATAATGCACTATAAAAATCATTTTATTTAACAGTGAACACTTATGATAAATTTATAATATATCTATAATTGCGAAATTAAATTATTATTGAATTTTGTACTATATTTTAAACGCAGTTATAAAATTTATTGAACAACTTGAAAATCGGTCGTAAATCTTGAAATTTATCTTTTTAATACAAAATACTAATATTTGCAGGTTCAACAACTTTATTTTTCAGTAATTAGACCTAACATCGTATGAAATATACATATTTTTAAAAAGTAAACTGAGATATCTTTTCTCTTTACATATAAAGTGATAAAATTACAAACATACAAAGTTTGTGCCGTATCGTTTGGTCTATTTTTATATTATAATTAATTATTACTATACTATTTAATTCATGGTTTGAAATTAAATAGGTATATGCTCATGATGATTTGGTAGAATATTTCCCAAATGAATATGTAAAATGATAATATTCAAACAATCAAATACTTTATAAGATATTGCTTTACCGATAAAGAAAATAAAATATCTGTCTATACATAAATGTATAGTGTACTAACAAAATTGCACATGGAGTTAACTGAAAAATTACTCAGTTTATTTATTGCTCAGTGGAGCAAATGACACGTTGCTATTTTTCATTCAAGTTATACCTTAATTATGTGGCTATTTAATTTTACGACAAATTCTACATTGGAAAAGGCACTAAATGCAAAAATATCAAATATCACCACAATAATTATAGTACTAGTATTTGTTTTTGAGTGATGCTAAACAGTCACATTATGGCCGCTCACATAAAGACAAATTAAATTAGTGGTTTTGAGTGTTAAATATTATATAAAATTAGTTTATTTTAAATTTTAAGTTAAATTTATATTCAATAATTGTTATTTCCTAAC
>JAYJMF010000034.1:1378025-1388424 GCA_036873715.1 Salvia sclarea | reverse complement strand
TATTGGTGCTATAATATTTATAGGCACAAACTCAACCAAACATCCACAAGTTTTTCGATGTGGGATAACAAGCTTAATGACGGAATTAACGACGGATTTAACGACGGAATATTTTAATAATTAAAAAAATAATTAATTAATTAATTAACGATGGAATTAACAACGAAATATTTTAATAATTAAAAATAATTAAAAATTAATTGATTAACGATGGATTTAATGACGAAAAAATAAAAATAAAAAATATTTTAAATTTTTAACGACGGATTTAACGACAGAATATTTTAATAATTAAAAATAATTAAGAATTCAGGAATTAACGACGGATTTAATGACAGAAAAATAAAAATAAAAAAAATTAATTATTTAACGACGGAATTAACGACGGAATATTTTATTAAATAATCAAAAATAAAAAAATGGAAATTCCGTCGCTAATTAGATAAAAAAAATTCCGTCGCTAAGGCCGCACCATTAACGACGGAGTACAATCCGTCGTTAAATTCCGCCGTTAAAGCCGCGTTTTCTTGTAGTGAATTCCCAAAATTACAAGTCATATTTCTAATCAATTTTAAATTGGAGATTCAACTTACTAATAAGTAGAGAGATTGTGGGCGCCTTTATTGCCCATGCAATTAAGATGAAGTGTGATAAAAGTTGGGCCAAGTACATGAAAAGGGGTTAGATTAGAATCAAGATTGTGACTAGAAGTGGCCTCCTTCCCTTTTATATATAAGGAGCTAGTTTAAAAGAGTTGGTTGGAACATATGTGATAAATATATGCACCACCTCACCACACCACTGTCACTGTATATTAATCTCAAACACTAAACCAGAACATGAATGGCGACTGTCCCACACCTCAACCATATAGATTTAAGGATCTTCAAAACAAAGTTTGTGTGTGAGTGCGAGTCTCCAAATTAGTGTTTTCGTATGCTGTAGGATTAGGCCTATTTCAAATTAAAGAGCCCAAATGAATAGAAAAGAAAGAAATAGAGAGAGAGAGAGAGAAAAGTCGAGCCCTAGTTGTTTTATTTTTCTTTCTAATTAATAATCCTTACTATTATTGTAGTTGTTCTTGATGAAAATTGCGGGCTTAGTTTGTAGAGCTGGATTGGATAGGGGATTGATGTGCTAAATTAAGTTGTCATACACTCTGTCCGTACATGAAAATTTGACTCGTTTTGCCATTTTGATCCATAAAGAAAATTCGTCCCCTTTTTTTATCTGGTTTTTTTTTAAGTGGATCTATCATACTTATTTAATTTATACCCTCGATATATTATTTTAATACATTCAGATTAATTTTTAGAATTACAAGTGGTACATATATGATATTATAATTAATTAAAGCTCAACACCACAAGCAGTCAGAACCACCAGACCGTACAAAGGCAGGACAACGTACTACCCGCACGCAGATGGAACAACCACCCACACAAAAGTGAGAAAATAAACGCACACAAGCGGGATTTGAACTCATGATCTCACAAATGAGAGTCTTTGTGTGCCTCAACTTAACTGCTTGAGTTAGACCTCTTTGGCCAGTCAAATCATTATTGAGCCAACACATTTAACACTGTACGTACTTATAAATAATCAATTTAAAAATACAACTCAAGTGAGACCTTAGCTCATCTTCACTTGCAACACACTCAACTAAATTATAAAAACTCGCGTCGAAGATAATGGGGTCAAATTTTCGTGGACCGTGGAACTACTATTTTTGTGAAAAATTATTTCAATTCTTTTAAGTTATATTTGCATGCATCCGCAGTCCGCACAACATATTCTTCCTTGAAGCCCATTCCGTATACCCAATACCAAACGTGCGAAGCATAGTGTTCATTAAATTTAAATTATGGTTAATAATTCTGATTGGAAATTAATAAATCCCAGTTGGATTTAATTTGGGTTGATGTACGGGCGGTATAATATCCAGAATGACAACACTTTTTTATAACTTCAATTATCGGGCATTTATATCTCTTGGTACAATTAATTAGCATCTAACTCTGCCTCAAATGCGTTCTACTTGCACTTAGAAACGTGACCATGAACTTGATTGGGTAATTCAAGATTCAAAGCAAGGACACTCATTCATATTCATCGTATTTTATCTTTTCGTGACATCATATCAAATTTAATTATTCAAACCGACTACCTGATTGAATTATTGTAGCCATCAACTTAATTTTAAGCATTGTTAGTTACTTTGTTTACGTGCGGCGTGCCTGTACAATGTATAAAACATCAATTGGGTAATCTTCTCCAATCTCCAAACTGCTCAAAATTGTATATATGAAATCTAAAATTATGCTAAATCAAGAAACCTCCCTCCATAAATGAATTTGGACACCGTAAATTAGTCGCCGATTCAGTTGGGGGCATTTAAATTCTTTCCTATTTGAAGAAACGTGAAAAGTAAGTAATGAAAGGAATTAAAGGGAAAATGACAGATAGGATTAAGTGGGGCCATGGACATTCATATCTTATCTTAGTTAGCACACATTTGCGCAGTCCACTACTGTTAGTACTTTTCAAAACTCCTATTGGTAAATCGTACTTGAATAATTCCATGTTTTATCTAATCTTATTATTACTAGAATTTAACACGTCACAATATTCATGTCCAAATCGTACATTCAACAGCTTTGGCAACGCTGAGTTTATATGTCATGAATTCCAACAACTTTAGTGACTTCCAATTTATTGCTACCTTTATTAATAATCTCAAAACTTCACCATACATCAAGTCACTTAATTTCATTTGCTCCCTCATCACTGGAAGCTAATAAGCAACAATGTCAATAACTTTGTTGCTCGTGTGCGTTTCCCTGCTCGCACATTCTTCCACATTCTCTGCACGCCCCTTGATGCATCTATCCGAACCTACCCGATGGTAACCCCCTTTCATTTTTATTCTACCATTTCTTGATTTATGTGCCTCGTAATGCCAGAGGGTGTTTACTTGGGATGATGCTCTAGATATGTAAATTATTTATTGAATTATGTACTTTGGTCTATTATCCACCGCATATTTGATCATGTATCCTTCAAATAGTCATATGGTACAATATTGAGCATTGAGATTTGTAGGAGATCAATGAAAAACATGACGGACGAAGCCGGGGCAGCGTGCAGGACGGGCAACCCCATCGACGACTGCTGGCGGTGCGACCCCGATTGGGAGGCGAACCGGAAAGTTTTGGCAGACTGCGGGATCGGATTCGGGCGCAACGCCATCGGGGGCCGTGATGGCGAGTTCTACGTGGTGACATCCGAGGACGACGAGCCGCGGGAGCCGAGGCAGGGGATGCTCCGGCACGCCGTGATCCAGAGCGAGCCGCTGTGGATCATCTTCGAGCGAGACATGAGCATTACCTTGAAGGAGGAGCTGATGATGAACTCGTACAAGACCATCGACGGCCGAGGATTCAACGTCGAGATCGCCAACGGCCCGTGCATAACCATACAGGGCGTCACAAACATTATTGTCCATGGTATCTACATACACGATTGCATCCCGGCAGGGAACGCCGTGGTGACGGACGCCCCGCAGCACTACGAGCTGCGGGGGATCTCGGACGGGGACGGGGTCTCCGTATTTGGGGCGCGCGACGTGTGGATTGACCATTGCACCCTCTCGCACTGCCACGATGGACTAATTGACATAGTCTCGGGATCCACGGCCATCACGGTGTCCAACAACTACATGTTTAGGCACAATGAGGTGATGCTTATGGGGCATAGTGATGATTATGTAGCAGATAAGAATATGCAGGTCACCATTGCTTTTAACTACTTCGGAGAAGGTTTAGTTCAAAGAATGCCCAGGTAATTAAGTCGCTGACTAATGGAGTAATTCAAAATTCACAAGAAATTAATTTATTTATGTTTTTTGATGATGAAGGTGCAGGCATGGGTACTTTCATGTAGTGAACAATGTGTACACAGGGTGGCGAATGTATGCGATCGGAGGGAGTGCTAATCCGACGATCAATAGCCAGGGCAACGTGTTCATCGCAGCAGACGATGATAGTACGAAGGAGGTGACGAAAAGGGAAAGCGCCCCCGGAGATGAGGAATGGAAGAGTTGGAACTGGAGATCGGACGGAGACCTGCTGCTCAATGGAGCGCGGTTCATAGCTTCGGGAAATGCAACTGCAGCAACATACGCCAAAGCATCCAGCATGCTTGCAAGACCAGCTTCACTTTTGACTAATATAATACCAGCAGCAGGAGTTGTCAATTGCAGGATTGGCCAACCCTGCTAACATTTTTTTCTTTTTTCAACTTCTAGTACAAGATTCCCTTGAAACAAACATTAAAGTGATCGTTGATATGAAATTTGTGTGTAAGCATTAAATTAGGGGAAGATTTGAGAATTCTCAAGTTCCTTATGGAAATGCAAAACTTATGCAAGAAACTGAAAAGGAGAGGCAGGCAGGAAAAAATTAATAAATTGAAAATCTGAATAGTCAATACAATGATTGTATGGAGAAAAAACTCAAAAGAGTTGGTATAAACACATTAAATAGAAACGGCGGCCAAAAGAGTAATCCCGGCAAGAATAACAGAGGCGGCGTACACATTAGCGGATGAGGAATCATCAGCCACTGGCCCCGGAGCCGAACCCACCGGTGGAGTGCTACTCGACGGAAATACGTCCGGCGACGAACTCGAAGGGACACCGGAAGAAGGAGTAGCGGCGGCCGCAGGGACCTCCGCCTCTGGGGCGATCTCCGGAGTAGACGGCAAAGGTGGCGACACCGGAGCGACGCTACTCACAGGAGGAGTTGCCTGTGATGGGCTGGGAACAGGCACGCTAACCGACTGCGACGGAGATGCCGCCGGCGAATTCGACGGAGAAGCCACAGGGGATAAGCGAGGGCTCGAAGCCGGAGAATGTGCGGGTGGCGGCGCGTGGGAGGCGGCCTTGGTCGGCGCCGCAGAAGGTGCTTGAGTAGGCTGCGCATAGCCCCAATATTGGGCGCACATTAGCACGACGGCGGCGAGGAATAATCTTTTCATATTCGAATTTTTTAAGATCAAAGATGACTCCAATAATAAAAAAAAAAAGGAGAACTTTTGTTGTGCGACGAAGAATGTTTGTGATGGTCACGGTGGAGAGATCCACGGGAGAGCTGAATATATATATATGCGTGTGTTGCTTTAAGTTGAGGCGGGATGACCGTTGGGGAGCGTGGGGTCCTTTGCTTTTTACAGCTTATACGAGGTAATATAGCCGTTAACCTTCGCATGAAACCGGCTCGATAGGTTAATCTCATTTTTTAACGTTATAATCTCCTCATTCTTTTTATTTTAAATTTCTTATCATTACTTCTGTTTACTTTCTTTATGATTGTCGCCTCCTCATTGTTATCAGACTAATAATACTACCAACTTTAACCACTATGCCAGCTAATGAGTAAACAGGGATTTTGGTAATAAATATAAGTAAAATGTACGTATATCCAAATCTGGCGATCGATTTAAGTCATAATTAATTCTTATGGAACGTTCTATTAGTAGTTTGTAATTTTTATAGTTTAAATATTAACCAAATGTATTGCCATTTAATCGACATTTAATCACAAGGACATAATACGAGATCATCAACTTGGACTGTGAACTTTAACTATTCATTTTATTATTAATGCCAGCACATTTATCCCAATAAATGAATGATTAATTATGTCTTATAATGCTCGTTCAGAAGAAACAAAATCCATAAAGCTATATGATTGAGGATTATTTACAAAAGTTTTTATGACATTTGAAAATCGTCAAAATCATAATTTAAAAATAATTCAAAAAATAAATAATGATTGTAAGCTGTATTTAGAATCCTCTCTATACAAATTAGTATGTACTATCTGTGAGCACCGACAACATCTATATAACATCCAATATTTTAAAGCTTTCATATTTTCTTCGTGAGAAAAGGTCCACCTTGAGCTGAAAGAGAAAGACAAAGAAACCCATACAAAAGAGTCTTAGGTATGCATTCCTTGAAGAGGAACCACTAGCTATAGAAGAACTATGGGTATAGGATTAGTAATGAAAACTTCTATTGCTTTGTAGAAGACATCCTCTATTATATAGATGGATTGATGACAAGTGTTAAATCCTAGGGTTTAGATTTCTCCAATATATGAGCATATATTTTCCGAATATAAATTATCAAATTTTAAATCATTAATATTGTCATATTCTATCATAAACAAATGAAATAGAGGACATGTGTCAATAAAATCATTTAAATTTATGACATCCTCTATTACATAGATAGATAGATGACTTGTGCCGATGAAAGACTGCTAGTAAGAATAAAATACTTTTAGATCTGCCCAATTCTAACTTTTTCAGTCCCAATACTTAATTTAATTAGGGGGCCCATATCTATAATAAAACGAGGCGAATAAATGTAAGGGTGATTCTATTCTAAAATAATAATAAAAATAATACTTCCTCCGTTCCTCAAAAGTGTGCAAGGTTGGGAGTGACACAAGTTTTAATAAAATGAGTGATAAAGTGAATGTGAGTGGAGGAAGAGTCCCACTTTTTGAAAAATTGTGTGTATGTAAGTATGTTAGTTGGAGATTGTTTACTTTTTGATAAAGTATGTTTCCAAAAAAGGGGGTCTGCACACTTTTGAGGGACGGACGAAAAAAGGAAAAACTCGCACAGTTTTCAGGGACGAAGGGAGAAATGAATTGACGTTTCTTTACGCATCAAAACTTCATAGCTCCCAACTTAACTCCATCAAATTCATAGCCCCTATTGTGTTGAGCACCGTGAACAGGCAAGCAGTGGGTGGCCGGATTCAGTAGGAGATAGGCGACGTGACGACGGTGAATATTATAATGAAGGCGGAGATTCCACAACACGCGGCCTCTCGGATCCCACCTCAGCCACGCATTTCGCCGTATCCGCGAACTTGGTGATGCTCTCCACCACAATCTTCCTGACGAGACACGAGTTCATAATTCGACGAAGAGTCCCCTGGCTGTAGCACTATTGTGCCCCCTTGCCAAGCTAAAATTCTTCTTGGGTAGCTTTCGGATCAAAGGCGGACTTGCGCAAAGCACTGAAACATTCTCCTTGCGTCGCTGACCACACTCGCCCTTGCGCGCCCAACACCACTGCCAGATCTAGAGCAGCATCAGCGTGACAGCAACACACGCGTGCGCCTAGCGCCATATCGTCGACCGCCGCCTCTTTCTTCACGCGACAAACAACAGACGCGACGGCGGGAAGCGGACGCGAGCGCGCCACGCCCAACCGCTGCCCGGCTATGCCATTGAACAGTGCTAAGACATGAGGTTGTAGCCTCATATATGATATGAGAGTGATTTTAACTTTGGGGGGCTATGAGTTTGTAACCTCATGTATGATACGAGTCATTTTAACTTTGGGGGCTATGAGCTTCAAAACACGTTTGAAAAATATAGGGCAAAAGTAAGCAAAATGGGGGTTATGAATAGAATTACCCTAAATGTAATCAAGTGATTTAATTAAGTGAGATAGCCCACTACGTTTTGGCCCAACACTAACTCAATTAATTAGGCCCTCAAAATCTAAATTTAAAACATAAATTAGGCCCAAATATGTAATACAGTATCTTAATAAATTGAGAGCCCACTGCACTTTGGCACAGCTCAAAAATAATTAATTGAGGGCCCAAAATTATTTGAAGGACTACTTACTTTGGACTTTGGAGTGCTTGAACTTGCTCACACCAGTCCTATCGATTCACCTAATCTATTTCATCGTAATCAATGTACTGTACGTACGAAATCTTCTATTTTCAATTTTATTTATCTTCGTATCATAGAAATACATGTCGCTCCCGAGAATTAATTGGATTTAATATGAATTGGACAATAATGGGCTGAAGCTGGGATATTAATGTGTGTTCATTTTAGCCAAGTTCATTACAAGTTTTAGCTAGCTTGTATAATTGACTAATTCAAACCAAGTTCACTTTTTAAAAAAAAAAAATTAACATAAATAAACCAAAAAATTGACTTCCACTTTATTACTTAGTGCAAAATCTACCCGATTATACACTTAAAAAATCTTATACCTGACCACATTTATAAATTTATAAATGATCTATATTATGTGCAGTAGTTCGAGATGGGTGTTTTATTATTTATGAGTCTTAGGCTTCGAGTTTCAATATTGAAAATTGGAAGTTTCGAGTGGAATAAGTACAAATTAAGTCGGATTTGTTTGTTGTTGTAGTGGGAATAATAGAAGTCAATGACATTTAACATAAGGTGATTATGCATTTGTATGAGTCAGTGGAGTAAAATGATTCATATTTTTCACCACTATTAATAACATGTGGGTAAGATTAGTAAAATGGTCTGCACAAAAAACAAAACATGAATAATAGATTGATGGACTTTTATAAACGCTAGCCAATTGAAAATTCCAATTGATTTGAATATATTAGAGTTTCTAGCTGTTTTAATTAAAATTTCTGCAATTAACAAAACATCTTCTTGTTCTTCTCTCTCTGTCTCTGTGATCGATACACACAGCAGCAGGTAGGTAGGTATGGGGGATTCGGATAACGAGTCGGGTGATCATCGTGAGCAGAGCTCGCCACGTGAGCAGGACAGATTCCTCCCGATCGCGAACGTGAGCAGGATCATGAAGAGAGCCCTTCCAGCAAACGCGAAGATATCCAAGGACGCGAAGGAGACGGTGCAGGAGTGCGTGTCGGAGTTCATCAGCTTCATCACCGGCGAAGCCTCCGATAAGTGCCAGCGCGAGAAGCGGAAGACCATCAACGGCGACGATCTGCTGTGGGGGATGACCACCCTCGGATTCGAGAACTACGTCGACCCTCTCAAGCTCTACCTCCAGAAGTTCAGGGACGTCGAGGAGGAGAAGACCGCCATGGCCGCAAGAAGAGACAAAGACACCGACGCCGAGGCCAGTATTACTGCAGAGGGTTATGGAGGGTTATATGCTGCTGCTGGTTTCAACATGATGGGTCTCGGTCATTCTCTTAAGGCGGGCCCCACTTACCATGTCGGAGCTAGGTCGGGGGCTGCTGGCGCTGGCTGTGGTGGTGGGAGGTCTAGGTAGCTAGATCAATTACTACTTTATTATGGATTGATTGCTAGCTGCTGATTGGGACTTCTTTTTTTATCATATTTTACAAATGTTCGTGTCATACTCATATATATGGATGTTTTATAGGAAAAGTATTTGTGTGTTATCTACGAATTGTTTTAATTTAGTCGGTCACATTTTCTATAGCTAAATTATTCCACCATGTATATATATTTCGATTCTTTATGTTTTTCTTTTCCAAGAAAGGTGCTTTCTCTTGTCCTAATCCCTATTAGTCCTTGTTCGACTATATTAATCAATGCACCACTGCTTTTCATTCAAATTCAATTCATTTTGTATTTACATTTGTTTTTCATTCCAAGGTACAACTACTTTCTTGTATTTACGCGCGTTTGTTTAAAATATATATAGTACCTCCTAATTTAATTCCTAATCAACGAAATTTCTGGGATAAATGAGTTGGATGTTTACATATGTTAGACATATTATTTCACAACACTGTCTGCAAGGAGATAATTTCAAATGTAGCCATATTTTTTATATAATCTTGCATTAGTATTACTGCAAGTTAATTACATAATTTACATTCCGCATTCACCAGGGTTATCGACAATATGTTATCGTGGCTAGGTAAAATTTGGATTCAAAAACAAATACGAATATATATTCATAAATTGGTTTTAAAATATTAGTTCGTTTTAGCTTGAAATGACGATATAATAAATTAAACAAAAGAAGAAGAAAAAATAGATTTAAAAATTAGTATAATCTTGTTTTCCTTCTACCCATGTATATGTCCAAAAATAATATTACAATTGATTTATTATAATGTACAAGTGTGTACAGTGTACAAGTAATTAAAGAAGAAGAAAGTAATTGATTTATTATAATTTTAAAAAATAAAGAAAGGAGAAGCAGAAAAGAAAAGATTGTGAGAATATATGACTATATGAGAGATGGAAATAAATTAATATAATAAATAGTGGGACCCACGTACTAATCATGGTTATAATTTTTGAATATAAATTTTAAGAAACAAATGAAGAGAAAAGAATTTTTCACGTGTATGTATGGATTGAGGGGTTTGTATGTACAATATTTGTATCATAGAAACTACTTCCAAATTGAAGATATTTGTAATTTGGCAGATGAAGTGGAGAGACTCATTTGCTTTAGAGAATATTTAGCTTTTAAATAAGATAAAAAGACACAAATTAAGTGTAACTAGTAAGTGGCCCGTCGAAATTCGACGGGATTTATTTGGCGTTATAATTAATGTATAATAGAATTAAATAAATTT
>JAYJMF010000034.1:1366108-1377925 GCA_036873715.1 Salvia sclarea | reverse complement strand
TTATAGCCCGACATTGAACACGTAGGAATTTTGAAATTCAACGTTGGTTGCAAAATCAGAATAAATTGAAAGTTGAGAAATTTACTTGCAAATTTTTTAAAACTGGTATGCAAAATGAGAATTTGGGTAAAGTTCAGCATTTTACATGCAATTTTTTCCTTAATTAAATGTGACGTGGTATTAGTTATCGGCCGGCGGCGAACACGTAGGAATTTCGGTCGGACACGTCAGCATTGACTTCGTCGGAATCAACGTTGGTTGCAAAATCAGAAAAAATTAAAAGATTGGCAATTTACATGCCGATTTTAAAGCTGGAATGCAAAACGAGAATTTGGGCAAAGTTCAGCAATTTACAAACTATTTGCCCTAATTACAATCTATATAAGTAAATTAATTTAATCGGCTCAATTGATCGGCTGTGTAAATACCCTCTCTCCTTTGGAAAACAATCTTCATAAATTGATTTGTTGTAACGTAGAATAGATTCCAAGAGTCGAAGGACCAGTTTTCAAATGCGAGAAAGAATTGTGGGGAGAAGAAATTATGATATTCATTCATGCTTTGGCAGTAGATTTCCTTTGTGGTGGAACTTGAAAGATATGCGAGGGAGAGAAAAAAAAAATAGCCGTTGACGAAACAAGCCGATTAAGTTAATTTACATATATAGATTGTAATTAAATTAAAACTACGTAGTTTTGATTGTGTGACATAGAGTGAGACATGATTCGTGCAACACCTTTTCTTTTAAAGAGTTGCAGGATTGATATTCGTATAATAGTCAATTATAATCTTCACGAATAAGAGATCACTAAGCTACAATGTTCGGAAACGCTATGATTTTTAACTAGAATGATGAATACTCATTAGAGTATGACATTCTCATGCACCAGAGTTCTCAACAGTGGCGGACCTGATGAAGGGACATGGGGTACAACTGTACCCCATAAAAATATAAAATTAGTTAGATATATTATATAGTATGAAAATATTAAGAATGCTTAGTTGTACCTCCATCTAGCCATCCCTTGTGAACTTGTTTCATTGTTTGACTATCTTTATATTACTAAAAGACAAAAAATAAAAATATACCCAAAGAAATGAAAATGAATAAAAAGTAAAGAAGCGAACCCTCCTCAAGCAGTGAAGCAGAACAGAAAACTCACACACGTGACACGCCAATACCGGGCAAATTATATGTGATATGATTTGCTTTCAACTTTTGTAGATTATAGATGATAAAATTGATTGTATAAAAAAATCATGTAAATTTTTTTTATACAATAATTTTAATATATTTTTAAAAATATAATGTAAAAGATTAGGTTTTTAATATATTATTTAGAATATAACCCAAAAATTCGGCTCGGAAACTACCGCACCCGAACCCCCGTGGCCTCGTATATTTTTGGCCCCCCGAACCAAAAGTATGGCTACACCCTTGATTATCGTACCCCCAATTATAGAATTCTAGGTCCGCCGTAGGTTCTCAAGAAGTCTTAATAGGTACATTTAGGATTAGAACAGTCAGTTAATTGAGCTATTGGGAGTAACTGGATCATGGTTTTAAGATCAGTTTGTTCAACAAGATTCTTTCATTCCAAGGGATGTTTGGATTTTATTTACAGTTTCAATTTCCAATAATCAGTTTTGTCAAATGTAGTTTACGAAATGTATTTTATGATTTGGGGTGCCGAATTATTTGATATATCACGTTATAGTTTTTTTTCAAAATGTTACTTTGAATTCCTCTTTTGGGGATAAATGTTACCTTGATTATTCTTCCCATATGGAGTAACTTGAGTTTGTGATTGATACGAAGAAGAATGAATATTATTGTGATTAGTATGAAAAGTCATACTATATTTAAATTATAAACGGTACTATAATGATAAATGATATTGGATTGAAAGGATGTAAGTGAAAAATATAAACATGTATAAACAATTACATGTGTAAATTGCTAATCCCCATCTGTTATTACTTTCGGAGCTCTTGAAATTTTTAGAGGGAAACATTTATCGTAGAAAAAAAAATAAAGGACGAATGGGACTCTAGAATAATAATAATAATAATAATAATAATAATAATAATAATAATAATAATAATAATAATAATAATAATAATAATAATAACTATTATTATTGTTATTATTATATATTTTTTTGCCTGATGTTATTATTATTGAACCCAACTTATTATTTATACAAATTAATTAATTAGCATTAAATTTACTATATTTAGGATTTATAAATTTTAGTTAGAACATATTAATTATTAATTAATATTTATGAATCGTAATTAAAATTTAATTATGAGGAATGTCAAATGTGCCATTTTTTCTTTTGTTGTTATTATTATTGGTACTACGCAAGTACGCAGGCCGAAAAAGTGGTTTCTGAATGAAATTAAGTGTGATATCTAGAAAGCCCAATGAGAAGCCCAAGAGAGAAACTACAAGTTGAGATTAGAGTGATTTAGGGTTTTCAGAAGAGCGGAGCTACATATCTGCCTACCCCTACCGCGGCCTGCATTCGGGAGGAGACATCTCGGAGCTCATTCACCAGCAATCATGGGTAAATTTCTCTTTTTCTTCACTTGTTCATTTTTCGTGTGTTCATATCTTCTGATGCCTAACTCGTACAAAGAGCCTTATTGAGATGGTGTTTGTTTGGATAGATTAAGGGAGATTCATTTATGACAAAAATGTTGCTTATATACAGGTATTTCTCGGGATTCTATGCACAAGAGGCGTGCCACTGGAGGCAAGAAGAAGGCCTGGAGGAAGAAGCGAAAGTATTTTTTTTCATCATTTAAATGCTCGACCTTTTATTTTCCTTTTGTTTGTTATTTTGGTATTTGGCAGTATTCTGTTCGTTCACTATCTCAAGTCTGCTTCATTGAATGCCCAAGTTACCTCATTTTTAAGTTCTGTCATATTGGTCTTCTGCGAAGTAGATCACAAATACTCCCTCCGTCCCCCATATATAGGCCCATGGAAGAGTGGCACGGTTTTTAATAAAAAGTGAAAATGATGGTAGTTTGAGTTGAGATAAATTATGATTTTATTGAAAAAGTATGAGAGAGAGTATAACTTTATTAAAAAAAGTAAGAGAGAGAGTATGACTTTCTCAAATAAGTACGGTTATTAGGTAAATAAAATGAAATGATAGGGATAAAAATGGATAATGCTTTTACCATAAATGGAAAAAGGAAGGATGGACCTATATTTCAGGGACGGACGAAAAAGGAAAGTTGGGCCTATATATGGGGGACGGAGGGAGTAAGTTTTATTATCTGTGTTTTATGTTATTTGTGCAGAAAAATAAAATGTTGCTTTCTAATTTCAGTATGTTATACTCGTTCTATAGTTTTGTCAATTTCTTTATACAGACTTTGGATGCTTTTGGTCTTACTACTGTTATAATTGATTGGTTGTGTTGTATGTACTTGTTAGGTATGAGCTGGGAAGACAGCCAGCAAACACTAAGCTGTCCAGTAACAAGACAGTTCGCAGGGTCAGGGTTCGTGGAGGCAATGTGAAGTGGCGTGCATTGAGGCTCGACACAGGAAACTACTCTTGGGGGAGTGAAGCTGTGACCCGCAAGACTCGTATTCTGGATGTCGTCTATAATGCATCCAACAATGAGCTGGTTAGGACCCAGACTTTGGTGAAGGGTGCTATTGTTCAAGTGGATGCTGCACCCTTCAAACAGTGGTATCTTCAGCACTATGGAGTTGAAATTGGTCGGAAGAAGAAGCCCGCTGCAAAGAAGGAAGGAGAGGTAGAATTCTTTTTCTTTGTTCGCATACTGCAGTTTCATGTTTCTTTTTTCTGTTACTTTAGTCAGACTAGGTTGTGATGCATAGTAACACACATCAGCAATTCCACCATTGGCTGCATTTGTTAGTTATAAATAAAGTAATAGTGGCACGCTTTAATTAAGAAACATATGTTTATTATCTTGAGTATGAGACTATGCTGTTGTGTTCTCTTTGCTAAAATACTGATTTAGGTCAAAACATATAGATCCTCTCAAGTAAATATATCAGGAGAGCAAAGTTGTAAGAATAGGAAAAACAATATCAAAGAAATACATTTCAATTTGTTTTGATATATTAGAATAGCAATGAGGAGAATGGTGAGGAGTGGATTGATTGAGTTTTGTGCAAAGGAACAAGTATGCTGTATCATAGTCTTCCTGACCTATTATGATTAAAATGAGTTTACCTTGATATTTATTCTCGAGTTTTGTTTTCCTCACTATAGGCTATAGTCCCTAGGTTCCAATAACTTAAAATTGTTTTCTCCACCTAATCCTAGCTCTGTGTAGAACTGGGTATTTTGTCAGCTGTGAGGTGCTTTGTATGATGGAATGAAATGGAATGTTCATTCCTATCTCAATTCCTTTGCTTGGTTTGATATTTTCTTAGGAATCACCTTTCCTACTAGATTAGGCATAGCTGTTGTTTTCCTCAAACCATGGTATTAGCAATTCTTTTTGTACCTACATGCCATTCCATCATACCAAGCACCTCCTTTGTGATCTAGAAGTTGCCCATGATTGATTAAGGCGGACATTTTATCCTCCAACTTTTTTAGCTTTCAGTTGATATATCTTCACAAATTATGACAATTGTATGTAAATTTTGTTAATGGTTTATTTCACTCGACTATAGGAGACTGAGACTACTGCTACTGAAGAGGTGAAGAAGAGTAACCATGTCCAGAGAAAGCTAGAAAAACGTCAGCAGGACCGGAAGATTGACCAACATATTGAGGAACAATTCGGTGGTGGCCGTCTGTTGGCTGCAATCTCCTCTCGCCCAGGACAGTGTGGGCGATGTGATGGGTACGTATCCGTATCTGCATTTTCCCATTAACTCATCTGGCCCAAAAAGTTTAAAGTTTGATTTTTGAACTTTTATTAGGCCGTACCATGATGTCATTCTGTCAACTTGATGTTAAGCATTCTAACCATAATGCTTCTAGGGTCTTAAGTTTCTTGTGGTTGATGAAAGTACTTGTCTTGGTTTTGCATATTAAAGAAAGTTAAGACATCTTTCCTTTGACCCCCTCTGTTAATGAGAAGAAATGTTAGTTCGTGGCACCAGCATAACTCCTATTATCTGTAGTCAATCTTTCTCTAGTCTAAAATACAAAGCAATGAGGTCTGTCCTTTGAGTTACTCTAATGTGAGGAGCTTGCATTTCAATGGAATACTATAATTTTGATTGTTCAACTGATACATACACCTGCTCTCTTATATTTCATATGCTTTGCCTCTAATATGGCTTTGAATGTTTCTGGTTTCAGTTATATCTTGGAGGGCAAGGAATTGGAATTTTACATGAAGAAACTTCAGAAAAAGAAGGGAAAAGGTGCAGGTGCCGCCTAAGTTTTGTAATGATAACTAAAATTTTGCAGCCTTATATTGTCCTGAGATTTCGCCTATTGTACTGAAGAAAATTTTCGAGACATTATTTCTGCATGACAATGTCAACTTAGTAGGATTGAGAAAAGCTTTTGGTCAACTTCATTTTGATATTTTGGCTGCGAATTATGTGTTAGCTTGTTTTATGCCTGTTGCGCAAATCACAGTTACTAGGTTAATTTGATGAAAATAATAATTTCTGAAGTGACGATGTTTTTGTACGAGTTTAATGCTTTGGTGAATCATCTATTATAAAACGATCTACTTACTACTACTAGCTGGTATTTTGAAATATAGGACATTGCGAAAGAAGACAATTATTTTTCAGCAATTATAATTGGAAGGTGTAATTGGTTAAATTTTTTCGTTGAGTTGGCGCATTTCGTTTTATGCACAAACTGAAATTCAACCCTAAACCCTGAAGCAAGATTTACCAGCTGGTATTTTGAAATTCGATCCATAACGACATTACTTCCTAACTGCCTCTGATAGGGATATTTTTTCTTAAAATAAAAAGAAGGGTTCGTTATCTCTTATGGCTTAACCTTTGCCTGTGGTGATTTGGATTCTGTTAGGCTATATTTGTAATTTTCGAAAGGTCAGGCCATAAGAACACCATACGGGCAAAGTTTAGGCCATAAGTGATAATTAACCGAAACAGACATAAAAGAGTGAAGTAGGGAACATCAAGGAGGCAGTGATGGGATTCATCTAATCAGCAATGATTTTGAGTTAATTACTTGCCCCTTTACAAAAAAGTCTCGTATATATTACACAGTGTCAGTTTTCTGTAATCCAATTCAGTGGTCTGTTTAGTGCAAGTGGCAATCATCAGTCTTAAGAGATCCGATTCCAACAACCCGGAAGAAAATTAAAGAGCTAAAGATTAAGGTATTCACAAAGAGCTGGCCAAGCATTCATCACTTGGAATCCGGATCCGGATGTATACCCCGTTTCCTGTGGCTCCTCATAAACAAGCCCGCACAATCATTGTCAAATGTGTTCTGTGTGGCCAACGAGAAAACCTCCCGAGAAACCTTTTACCCTGAAGGGTAAAGTAACAGTTAGAGCGCTGCTGCATTAACAGTAGAATCTACAAGTCTCGATTCGCCTTCAATCAAATATTCTGTTTTTCAGCATCCAAGGCCCCTCAAAATGTCGCTTAATTTCTCAATCACTTGTGGTGGATTAGCATGAGATCCAGAGAGATATATGGGATGGTACTCCAAACCTTTCCATTGAGCAATCAGCTGAAAATGAGGCCGTCTGTATTCACTGCTAATTATCTCCAGGATCACCGTTTTCGGGGATGCAGATACTATATGAGTGAGGCCAGCTCCGTGAGCACCAACAATGAGTGAAGCATCTTGGATGGCTCGAACCTGCTCTTTCATTGGCATGTGCGCAAACAGCCCATTCACAACATTTAATCTACACTCCGAGTGATTTGATGCCCAGCTATTTATGGAATCAAACACTTCTTGTTCATTGCTGAGCCTTGATTGTACCTTACCACCATGACGAGGATGGGCAAGATAATCTTCACGTCGCACAAAGAGGACATTATGACCAGAGTCGGGCTTGGGGATATGGTGTCTATCCACTGGAAAACCAAAAGCAGCTCTTATCATCTCACCAAATTCTGACAACCTAGCAGTCTTACGATCATCTGGATTTTGCCACAGGTCATGTGCAGAAGCTCCATGACAGTCTACACTTTGAGTGAGTCCCTTAAAAAGAGCAGTTTCATACCCTAATGGGGCAAGAATGGCGTGGCGGAAACAAACTGGACTGGTAAAATTCTTTGCATAGGTAAGGCTTGAAAACAACGCCATCCATGTTTCTTCTAAGGGAGCCTGATCAAAATGATGGTTACTTAAAGAGAAAGAACATGACAAAAGATCTAATGTACGACACATACTAACCATCCCAAATCACAAATTTTATGAAGCATATGTTCCAAGGTAATGAAATTGTTCTATAAACACATAATGTACCACAAGTCCACAACCTACATCAACCAGAATGACACCATGGAAGTGCTTCTCTGAGATATTGATCCTCTATCAGATTTTCTTGTCTTAAAAAATTTAACAGGCACAATGATACAAATTCCACAACATATTGGACCCAACTTGCTTTCTCAGCATTACATAATCAAAAGGCCACCCATGCAAGAGGCATAGGTAAACCACACAACCTTAATTTTCTTTGCACTACTACAGTTCATAAGATGGTTTACCCTAGTTCTTAAAAACATTTTTCATAAAGCAACACTAGACAGGCCATTTTTCGTTACATCAGCAAGATCATCAAGTAATTGATATGCGAGATTAACTAGAGTACTAGACCTTACGGATTCAACACGGTAAATTTCCAACATCCTAACTGCAGATAAGCGGCCAGAATACGACTCTGGGTGTAGTTGTTTGCTAATTTTCCAAATATGGTACTACTAAATTTTAAACTTAAAAACAGGATTTTATTATTTGCTAACAATCCAAACTGAGAATAATACTGTAGATCTGTACTTAACTCACAACCAACATAAATCCCATGTTGCTAAAACAATTACAAATGAAAGCAAAATGGAATCATGCCCGCATAATAAAATGTCAATAATGTTCTTCAAAAAAAATGTCAATAATGAAGATACTAGAAAGAAATTCACATGAATCACAAGAAACAGCAAAGCAAATTTATATCCTGGCAAAATCCTAGTACACTTCAATAGATTTTGTTAATGTAGTACTCAACATAGTTTTTAAGAGGTTATGCAACAAAATAATGCAGTGGGTTACAAAGAAGCTAAATCAAGTCAAGGGAGCATACCTCACAGTGGCCATCTACAAACACCAAATGAGGTCGATTAGGCAAGCCAGTGACTCTGGAAGCCACGTATGCACTGTACCAATCAGTAACTGTGTGAAACAAGTTTGCATATTCGAAGCGAGTAACTAAAACTGTTGGCTCCTCAATCCACTGAAAAAAGAAAACACCTTACAAATGTTAAAATTCCCATCAATACATCTCAGACAAAAGAAAATATACAGAAATTACATCATTAAGTTACAACTGGAAGTAGTATAAGCAACAACTTCTATTTTATAGCTAAAACACCAATACTATTATATAAGGAGATCAAGTGATCACCAAAAATTCACTTCATAAATAGAACTAAATATATATTAAATGGTCACAAATGGTGCAGGAATCCTTCAAAATACTGGCTTGCTTGAAATATTCTAGCTCAGGAGGCACGGAAACTCGTATGAACTAGGCTGTAGAGTTTCTGCATATCTAGGTTTCCTTGTATATCTAGTTATTTGAGGATTACATTATAACCTGGTGGTCTACTCTCTATAGATATGAGAGTCTCTCTACTTGTTGATATACAGATACAACATATTTTCTGGAATACATGTCTATTAGCTTCAAAACTCAGATCTTTGGACATCAGAATAGATTATCTTAGGCATGATTTTGTTCAAAATGACAATCTACAATTTTGATGGAGCCCTAGCATTTGAAAGCAATCGGACACAATTCTAGATTACAAAGAGAATCTTTTCAAACTCAAATAAAACCCCCCCGTCAAGAAACCCCAGATTCTGCCTCTTTAACATTACACTATTAAAGATGTGTTTAATCCAACATACTGATCTATTTCGTAACAAATTATTCCCAAACAATCAAACATTCAAGCATAATAAGGAACTGAGCAAATAAAAGATCTAAAAAGCTCGCACGAGACATATATAAATGCATAGATTCAGAAAACAAAAGGCAAGAGCTTCTACAATTCCAAGACCAACCTTAGAGCAAACAAATTCATCGGGATCAGCTAACCGGATCGAACCAATCAACCCACGCATAGTGTGGCTCCCGATAGCACCTTCTTCAACAAATTTATTCAAAAACCCCTCATCCACCATCGGTTTCCCATTTCTGGATCTGTCAGCCACCTCAATCTGAAAAGCCCCATCTTGGAAAACAGGCAACTCCTCACTCTCCCCTCTCCCAATGACGGTCTCCAATTTCTCCCCGCCATGAGACATCTGGATTTTGTCCGGGGTCATCCGAATCCTCCCTCCCTCGCACACCGAGCTCCTGAGCGTCTCGCTGTAGTAACATCGGAACCAGCCTCCGGCGGCGGCGCCGGGGAGGACTTTACGGTGGGGCCCCGGGGCGGGTTTGAGAGGGTCGACACGGTGAGTGAATCCGTTGCCGAAAAAGGCTTCGCAAGAGCGGAATTTGGTGTTGGGGTTGAGGGACCAGGGGAGGTAGGAGGGTAAAATCGGCCAGGGTTTGACGGAGAGGGGAAGGTGGGGGTGGGAATAGGGAAAGGTGGCGGAGGTGTTTGAGGGGGAGCGGTGGTCGGGATGGGAGGAGAAGTAGAAGTAGAGAGAGATGGAGTTGAGTGTGAAGAGAGCGAGCACGACTTTCAGCGTCTTGCTCTTCATGTTTCCATGCGCTCTCTTTCTCTCTCTCTCTCTCCCCTCTGACTGTTTCTCTCCTTCCTCTCTCGTTTGGGTTTGTCTTTTATTAATTACTATTAATTACTACTCCATTACTATAGCTATGGGAGCTGCGGGCTACGTTTCTGGAATTCTTCACTTATATTGTCACACCAATCGCATTCTCACACTTAACTCACAACTATTCTCTTTTTCTTTTTAAAATGTTTCAAAAAAAATTTAATTACAGTCGGAGATCCCACTACGGACTACGCCGACAGAAGATGAATCGTTTTGCCGAATTTTAGTATTTTAATTTTTTAGTATCAAACAAACTAACAGAGTATGCTTTTCGAACCGAACTAGTATGATAGTAGTATTTTTTAAATATTCCATGTTTTGGAAAAAAAATGCAATTTGCATGATATACAATGTATTATGCATATAAAATGGGTTATTTGCAAATTAATCTATCTTTAAGGTCATTTCGTAATTTATACTCAATCATTGAAACTTAGCAAGAGGCTCAATTTTAATTGTAAATTTAGACATTTCTCATTTTTCACCCGAGATTGAAATTAAAGATTAAGACGTCCATTCGGTGACAACACTCAAAATTTTCCTCAACTTTTGTTAATGCTCACGGAATAAATACTGTAGGTCATGTAATGTTTACGTTGGTATTAATAGAATATAATTAGTACTATTATTCTCATTTTAAACTTATACTCTTTCCGTTTCAATAAGTTTGTTACATTTCTTTTGGGCACATGATTTGAGGAGAGTTGAAAAATCGTGTAAAATGATGATATGAATATATATTATTTAAAATTATGTGAAGTATAAATATTTTTAAAAATAAAATGTCACAAATTCGTTGGAACGCCCAAAAAAGAAAACGTATCAATCTATATATATATATATATATATTAAAAGGGAGTCGTTCCCAAAAATATTTTTCCGCCTAAATAATCATGCTATTAATAGTAAGTCTTTTGTTATTTATGGTAAGTTTTGCTTAATAATTTTTCATCATTTTCCATGTTTTTTGTTTATTCTTAAGATCATGTGATTTTAATTATAAAAATAAATCTTCCATCAAAAATTAAATATCACAATAAATTTCTTAATTTAATACTATATAACATATAAAAGAAATCAAATAAATAATTTATAATAATTTAAAGTTTTAAATTATTAAAGTAAATATCATATTGAAACTAATTAATTTCAATCAATTATGGTAAGTATTGTAACTCACATAATTGAGTCAACTTAATGTATAACGAAATTGGTTAATGACTATTACACCTGTAAATATCTATAATAATACTATACTCCCTTCGGTCTTTTTAATATAACACTCATTTCTAATTGGGTTGGTCTTTTTAGAATGACACATACCCAATAAGGAAAGTATTAAGCCTACTAATTGAGCCCTTATTACACTTAATTGTGAGTGAAAAGACATAAAGTGATAAAGTATTATTTAATATACTAAATGTAGTAGGGACCTTTAACACTTTAATATTTAATATATAATTCCTTATTTTTTATGTCCAAAAGGTAGATGTCATTCTAAAAAGACCGGAGGGAGTATATATTATATATTGTTAAATCAAGTTGATTGATTTCAAAGCATACATATGTATACCGTATATATTTTCATAATTTTATCTAAGGTAATATGGTATAAATTATAAATGGGGATTGAGAATTTCTATTAATAGGATCATAAGTTGTGTAATTATGGGGCTAATTTCATGCTCATATTTAAAGTAAATAAATAATTGTGAGATAGCTTGGCATTACCGTTTCTATATTTATCATATATTATTAGGGTAATTATCGCTTTAAACCCCAAACTATCTTGTTATTATCAATTATATCCTAAACTATTGAAAATGATTTTTTAAATCCTAAACTAT
>JAYJMF010000034.1:1342988-1361751 GCA_036873715.1 Salvia sclarea | reverse complement strand
CCTGTTTGTATATGCATTTTGTTTTCGCTGTGATAAAAACATGTGGTATTTTGGCATAATTTATAGCATATATAAGTAATATCGATAGAGACAAACATAAAAAGGTAAAAGATTTGTTTGCTTTATATTTTAAGGATATTTATAACTGATAGTAGATCCTTTTTTCAAGAAAAAAGAATTATACAATATTGATTTGAGTAATCTATCTTGCTTTTTTTTTTCTGCTCTCTTTTGAAAGAAAGAAGAATAATTAGCTTATCTAGAGGTAATTAGAGGATACTCCATTAATATATAGTTGGAGGAGAGTGGCACCATGGCGGGTGGTATATATACTTGGTAGTTCGAGTAATATCTCTTAAGTCGTAAATTGTCAAATCCACTAGTGTAGTTGTACGTATTAAGTAAAAATTAAAGCTAATTACTCATTAGATAACAAATAAATTTGTCTTCCAGTAATTTACTTTGAAAACCATCATACATTCTCCTTTTTAAAATACCAGTAATTGACGTTGTTCTATAGTTTGATGAGTTATTGAGAATCCAAATCTAAAATCCAAAAGCATTGAAATTAAAGAGCGGTGGAACACAAATTGACCTTGAAATATCTAGTTTCCGATAACCTTCTTACACGTGCTTCTTATTATTGACCACTTCTTTTTTCTGTTTCTTGTCTCTCAGTGGGACCCTTGGCTTGGGGGTTGCATGTTCCTCAAACCTCAAATGTTCATTCACCATTTTAGGATTTAGGGGTGACAACCGAATAATTCAATCGAAAAGATTATATTTCATTTGACTTATTCGGTTATTTTTTAAATTTTCATTATAGTCGAATTTTAATTTGGTTATTTAAAATTAGCTGGTTATTGAAAGAATAACCAAATACTATTGAAATATATATATATATATATCTAATATTTATTTATAATTTAAATTTGTTCTATTTTATACCTTTTTAATGCTGAAACATTATATTTACATTTGTACTTAATTTATCCTATTTTAGATATTCCATTATTTTACATTTTAATTGCATTTATCAAAATATATCCCAGATTTACATCAATAAAAATAAAGACTCTAATCTCTCATTTTTTATCAAAATTTGTCCGACGTCAAAGTTTCAAACGTCAAAAAGATAACTCAACTAGCTGAATTTTTATCTAAAAACATCATAATTTTATAACATGACATGAGAAGACATTCCGTATAAGAATTTAGCAAGATGAGTCATCATTTCGTGACCAAAAACTTTGGCGCAAAACATATTTTTGGAAAAAATTGAAACATGTGAGTCTTGTTTTCGTTAACATAAATTTAGAATATATCTTGAAAAACACGAAAAATTGGGGAAACAAAACTTTATTGACCCTTATATTAATATTTCAATGAACCATACTCTAAATTAATATATTTTTTATTAGACTTTTTAAGGATAGAATAATTTGTCCTTAAGAGTTCTAGATGGATAGAAGTCCAAACGCAAATATTAATTTAAGATTGGATCCATCAAACACTTTCACATCACACATTGCACTGCTGCTTCCTTTGCTTTATAAAACACAAGAAGCATCTACAAACTCTGGTGAAAGTTTTGAGTCCTAGTAGATCAACTACCTCCACTGCTCCACCACCCCAGCTCGATCGAACCAATGACGATGAGGTATCCTCCCAACCGGAACTTCATCACCAACGGCAGCATAGCAACCGGAGTGCCGCTGCTATGATGCCTGCGTGGAGTCCACATCCACACCGTTTTCTTGGATCAGCTGGCCAGATAGGAACAACATATATTAAGCATTTGGCAGATGTAATAGTGATAATACATTATAGCTGAAACGCAATATGATGCTATTATGGGAAGGGTAGTGATACCAGTGAGCCAACTCGCTCGTAAGCCTCCATCACTTGAGGGTTCTCCTCACTTTCGTACCCTACTTGTAGTATTCGAGGACCGTTAATTGACCAGAAAGCCCTCCTGCCAGCTTCCTAGAAGAGGAAACGACGGTAAACACTACCTTTTAGTAATACAAAATACATACATATATATGACATAGGCTAATCCATTACATCCTTTGATGGACAGACTAAAACACTTTTGAGCTGGTCTGGTTAGTTAATCCTTCAGATGTTCAAACATATCACATATGTAATGTCAATCAAATCTACACACGAAGTAGATGGCCCTGAGTACTTTTTGTGTTAGCAGAGGGTTAAGCTAATTCACCTGTAAGACGAGCAGGTATATGGCATCAAGCGCTTGAACACAAATTTCGGGGTCAGTTACTGCTTCACGTTCAATTGAGAGTGCACTCCCAAGTTCAAGGGGCATTTTAGAAGTGTCCTGCTCACTGTATATCTGTTATAGATCAAAGGAATACATAAGATTGTATGAAAGAGCAGAAACAAGGAACTGGGGTTGGAAATGGCATTTCAGT
This sequence comes from Salvia sclarea, assembly GCA_036873715.1. Taxonomy (NCBI): domain Eukaryota; kingdom Viridiplantae; phylum Streptophyta; class Magnoliopsida; order Lamiales; family Lamiaceae; genus Salvia; species Salvia sclarea. Next base: position 1,359,316 of record JAYJMF010000034.1, on the reverse strand, counting down.
GGTGGAGAGAACTATTTCAAAACAAACCAATAGCTAGTTTTCAAAGAAAACTTGCCTTATTTCCAGCAACCGGAAGTAGTAGAGCAGGCCAAAGGAACTCTGATACAAGAAGCAAATTTTGCAGCTGGTTTTCTGCTTCAAAGCAACAGTTGCGAATAGTTCCTGAGACCTGTACGAAGAAAATAAGACTACTAGTAATCAGAAAACGTTCCATATATTTCCCCAAAGGTTATAAAAGCCACTAGTTTGCTTTAAAGCTGCTACATCCATTATTATTTAAACAATTCCTTCAGAAAGATATCCCAAGAGCTATTTCTCTCCTTTATTTTGATTCTCAACAACTCCTTTCAACAACAGAGCACATTTGAGCTTAGGAGAAGCGCCAGAGATGTAGATAAATCAAACAAAGACAAAAAGAATTTCCAGTTGATCCCTATATAACTGGCACAACCAGTTATGTCGGTGCCCTCATACCATAGCAATAACAATTAGGGAACACAGGTTATTAATTCAAATATTAGGAGTAAGAATATAAAGACAAGACAAATGTTGCATATCAAGAAAATAAAATCAAATACCCCTTTCTTCCGCAATGGGCTTGGTGAATCAAATTGCCTGATAATTTGCTTCAGAAGTCCTCGCTTGGGTTCCAGTAGAAGCTTTCTTCCTGCTTCATTCTTTGATATGTTTACAAGTATAGATGCCACATGTTCAAAGAGATCGTCACCTATTAGGGGTGAAAAGAAGCACAAAGGTTAAACCATCAAATAAGACAAATATACTTCAGTTTTGGTAGGTTTGGTCCTGAACTACACAACGAATGAGCAGCAACATAAGATGAATCACATACGCTACACAAAGGGATTATAACTTGTTTTACATTCCTATTATCCAGATGAAGATATTGAAATGATACATTACAAAGATGAATCACCTTTCTTGTCACTTGATGAAACACAAAAAGATCGAACTAGCTTCATGATGTAGAGACCCCGCATCTTCTCATCTCCATTCTGAAATCCAGGATAACATTTGCTATATTTAATTTGGTTAACCAATCTTTCAGAAACTGAATACAGTAGACCTCCAACACAATTCAACAACAAATACACACTCTATGGCAATAAGTATTTTGCAGAATCTAGTAATACAATTTATTAGTATACTTTTATTTAACTAAATAATTTTACCATAGTGCAAGACCACAAAAAAAAGAAAAAAGGAGAAGCCAAGGATATGATAATGGCAACCTGAAGTAAAGATTCAATTCCAGCATCCAGTTGTGTGATATTGACAATAAGCATGACGAGTAAGTGTTTTATGTCGCAGTCTATTTTGTACAGTATATCCATCACGATTTTGACTATACCCATCTCAACCATCTTTCCTGCTAAATCTGGAACTTGCGACAAATTAACAAGAGCTTCGGCTGCAGGTTCAGAAACTTCCTGAACAGAGAGATAAAACCAAACATTATAAAAGAAGTAATAGCAGTGCAAAATACAAGATTGACTAAATTTTCCATTCAGACAAGAAACCAAATAGCCAACTAAATCTCTTTGTAGTTTGGTTATCTTTTGTAAATGACAAATAGTTTGACTATCAAACTGCTATAGCCCAATATATGGCTTTACTGGTCGCACATTCAAACAAGAGAGGAAGCAGAAACTAGAAGCACAGTTTTCAGCTAACAGGCTGCTCTGGAAATGATTTAAATAGACCATTTAGGTGGATTTAAGGAACATTCAGAATCAATTTTAACTTCTCCTTCATGCCTTGATTTTCCAATTAGCCACTTTTAAATATACCCCATGCTCATTCCAAACTTTGCTAAAAGAAGTGACCTTTATTTCTTCATATCGTCATAATTTAACTAGTAAATACGAGTTTTTCAAGCCTCTCCCAAAAAATCATACTGGCAGCGAAGCAAACAACTTAAGCATCAAGCTCATTAACTCATTCTATGAACGAAAATTTGAAAAGAAGATGACCTTTTTCTCCGCAAGAAGACGGCAAAGCGACGGAATGGCGGCGGCGAAGTATTTCCCGACAGACTGTAGCCCATCTTCTGAACCCGTATAATCTCGAAAAATATTTACCGCGGCCTTTTTAATCTATATTGCAAAGACAATGAATAAATATCATAAACCGAACAAACACGTATTGAAATTAGCAAGAAAAAAAGTAGTTAAAACAAATTTAGAAATCTCCACGGCAACTTATGAATCGGAGAGAGAGAGGGAGTTACAGGTGGAGAATCATGTGAGAGAAAGCCGATGAGTTCTTCCAGCTCCGTCGCCATGGTTGCTGCCGCTGCTCCAAATTTCTGAGCAACGAATAGCAATTGCAGTGAAAATAAGTTTGGGCAGTGCCAGTGAGGTCAATGGCCCAACCCAAAACTCCAGAATTATGAGGCGGCCCAATTGCTTTTTGAAAGATATTCAAGTCTTCCTAGAGATTTTGAAAAAAATATCTCTCATCAAAATTGATGTACGGTATAGTTATCCCATCTATGTAATATGTGTGTTTTAACGTTATTATAATTAGGTCTATAAAGACATAAATTATTTTAAAATTTTGATTTTTAATCAATATACTTTTTTGTCTAAAAATACATCAACTTTCAACTTTTTTAAAATTTGACCCGAATGAAAATTCCGGCCATATCCAATATTATGTGTATGCCTGAATAAATGATGTGACAGTTCCGCTATGATGTGGCAATCCACAAATGTGTGTACCAAATAAATAGTTCCATCGTTTTTATTTATGTGGAATTTGTACATTGTATCATTGCTCAAATACCATCATCATCGTCATCAATATTACTCCATTAGAGTAAATATAAAAAGAATGTGTATATTTTTAATATCTTTTCATTAATTTCATTATATTTAATTAATTGTAAACTATCCAACTTTCAATATTCTTACAATGATATTAACAAGATACGACAATAATTTTCCAAAATGTGAAAAATAAAAATGACAACAATTTCGAAAAATCTCACAAACAAATATTATCTTGATTAATCTGCAATCAAATCGACCGGGATTATATTGCAGACTCCTAGGAAAATAATAATGTCAATGTGATCTTAGAAGAATCGTAAAACAAATAGTGGCAAATAACAAAAATTTAATATGTGATATTTTTGATTTATTTTCAAACAAAACAACACTAAATAAAGAGATGCAATCTACGATCACATATTCACTATGACTATGGTCATTTCAGTACAACAGAAAGCGAACAATAACTCATTTTGTTTATTTTACATATTGTGGATTTGCCGTAAAGTATTTCAGACCTTATTATTGATTGAAATATAAGTTACATTTCACATTCCTTTTTTATAGGAAATGCGAAAATAAGTTGGTATTCTTTTTCTCCTTTTACGTTTTTCTATACTTTCCGTAAGATACTTGTTGAAATAAGTAGAAATATATATATATATATATATAGGGAGAGGATCATTTAGGATCCTCCCCCAAATTGTTAACTAGGATCCATCATGGACCATTGATCTTGTCAAATCTAAGGTGTAGATTGATTGGGCTTTTTATTTTTTTATTTGTATTTTCATTTTTTAGTAGGGGTATTTATGTGAATTCATTTTTTTAAAAAATAAAAAATAGCTCCTATCTACGTGGGATTATGGCTTAGTGTTTACAAAATTAGTTATTCTATACTGCACAGCGTAATTTCACGTTTTTCTAATCTCTTCCTGTGATCTGCAAGTATCTATCTCTATTCTTCGTTTCCGTCGTATACATCTACTAAATTTTGTGTTCTTCGTAATTTTTCCTGCTCATCAAGATCGATTTCTCTGCGATTTTTTATGTATTCATCGTTGCTGATTTTTCTTCGCCAACACTATCTACAATGGAAGTCGAAGGTGATTTTGTTTCTTTGCCAACACCGTCTACGTACCATGGAAGCCGAAGGTGATTGTGTTTAAGTTTGCTTATTTCAATCGATAGATGATTGTGATTGTGTTGAAGTTTTTCTGTTTCGATCGGAAGTTGCTCGGGTTAGCGTTAATTTTTTTTGCAGTAGTTTATTTCGTCTTTTCAAAAGCATTTATTTGTATCTATCAAAATCATTATGATTTAATAGGTACAACATACAGTTTTATCTCATATTACTTAATTCTAATTCTAGTAGTATTACTCGAAAGCATGAATGCAGGTGTCTTCATTGAAATCATCACTCTTAGTTTTTAATATTGTACTTAATTCTTTTGTAATATTACCTGCATTCTAGATTTTTTTTTTTTTTTTTTCCTTTTTGTAATGTTTTACTAGCGAATGACAAATGTTTTATGTAATGTTCTCGGTATTTTTGTTTATTTTGTTTGATGTTGTATCAATCATGAAATTTCAGTATAATATTTTATTTATTTCAAGCATAAGTCAAAAATTCCAGGGGTTTCCAAATCGTGCACTTATGTATGTTTAGAATAAAGCATTATATATAATCCCAACAAAGCATCATTCAACTGCAATCAAAAGCATTATGTAGTATAAATCAGAAATTAAAAAAAAAAAGGGATTTGGATTTAGAAATATTTGTAAAAAGCATTATATACAATACTTATAAAGCATCATCATCATTTAGTTATAATGAAAGGTATCATACATTATAACTCATAAACATTAGATCTTTTCAAAAATGGATTTAGGAATTTTCATAGTACAGTAAAGCATTATATATACAAACTATAAAACAACATCTAGCTATAGTAAAAATATCATGTAGATCCACTAAAAAACAATATGTATATCAAGTGAGAAGGATATCGTGTCTCAGTACCATATGTAACCATGTTTAATTATAATTATAATGCATTAAATCTAAAGTCTTACAGCCAGGGGCGGAGCCAGAATTTTACAAATGACAGGGCGAAATTATATTTTTACATTTAGAAATAGGTTGCCCTGAAGAAACTACATATTCACATACAAAATATGAGAAAAATACGAAATATACTATCAATATTGTAACATTATAAAATAAATGGTCGGGCGGCCGCTGGGACACGCCCGACCCTCCCTCCGCCCCAGCAAAACATTACACCATGTTGTAAATCCAAAAACTATGCTATCAATACGAACACACCTCTCAACCCCCCAATTGAATTCATCATCGTCACCACTTGATGATATACCACCTTCACAACTTGACACGTCATCTTCCTCATATGTTCTTTCGTTTCCACACCTCATTATATTCTTCATCACTTGTTTCCTTGTTAGTTGTTATCATTTCGTTGGGGATTGTGCTTGAATTAATTATTTCTCTCTGCCCAAAGAAGCATTATAAGTTTATGAATAAAGCATTATACAAGCTTACAAAGAAGCATTCTAAGTTCATGAATAAAACAATACCAAAAATGCTACATGTTTTAAATCTAGAAAGCATTATAAATTTATCATTAAAGCATTATACATGCATACGGAGAAGCATTGTAAGTTCATTAGTAAAACAATAGTTGAAACGCTAATTATTTTAAATCTTACAAGCATTATAAATTTATCATTGAAGCATTATACAAACGTACAAAGAAGCATTGCAAGTTTATTAGGAAAATATATAGTATGAGAAATGCTATTATAATTTAAATTTTAGAAGCATTATAAATGTATCAGTAAAACACTATACAATCATGCAATAAAATAATATATTAATTTCTTGTTATTCAAAAGGAGTATCATCTTGATTCAGATACGTACATTAAATCAAACAAATAATGTTGTCAATTGATCGATGGAAAAAATGAAACATTTCAGTTATTGATAAATTTTGAGGAAAGCATGGACTTAATATCTTGGAAAGCATCCAAATATGAATTATAGAAGCACCCGATTAATCCGAGCAAAGCATTTAAAATAATCGTCGTTCTCGTCGCAATGTTTTCTGCTTCAGTTATTGTTGTTCTTGCAGAATTGTTTAAACGATGGGTATGGAGCCCTATTTTGCCGGTGACGTGAGAGAGAGAAAGGTAAAGTTTTTATTTGTCTTACCTTTCCTAACCCCCGTAATTAATTAGTAATCAGTTAATGCATTTTTTTGGATTTATTAAAATAACATAATTTTTTTAATTGTTTGATTGTGGATCGTTGGATTATATAATTGGATGGTGGTGATGGGATCCTAGTTAATAGTTTGAGGGGTGATCCTAATAGATCCCCACCCTATATATATATATATATATAAAAGGTAGTTTGTGTGAATTGTTTGTATGAATTGTTTTCACGTGCGTCGTGAATTGCTGTCCTATGCGTGAACTCTATTACTCCATCCGTCCCATTAGTATTGACACCATTTCCTTTTTAGTTTGTCCCATTAGTAATGGCACATACTAGAAAAGGTAAGAATTTTGCCTTCAAAAAACTAGTCAACTTAGTGGAGCCCACCATTTTACACACAAAAATACCACTTCCTTAATTTTCGTGCCCAAAAATAAGTTGTCAATACTAATGGGACCGAGGGAGTACATTTTTTTATTTATTTATATATTTTATAAATAAATTTTAAATAAATCAAAACTACATTTTTGACATTATAGTTATAATATAGATATATACACATAAATAAATAATTTTTCATCTACAAACTTGTATTAAAATGAATATATATATTTCAATTTTTTAAAAATTACATAGATTACAAAGTTCTAAAATGTGTAGTTACAATTTTCTTTTTATCCTTAGTTGAACTAAAAAATATTAAAATTAAAAATCATGTAAAAAATTCAAAAAAATGACATGCATTTATTTTTCTCTAAAAAAATAAAATAAAACATAGAAAAGGAAATATAATCAAAATAGAAAAAACAAATAAAAGATAGCTATATTCATTATCCAACACAAGGAGAGATGCATGCAAAAACAAATTAATTAGAGAGGAGAGAGAAAAAGAACTATTTAAAAAAACTTATACCATTGTTATTTCTTTGTTTAAAATCTAAATTTTATGATTTTTATATCAAATTAAAGATCATGTCTTCATCTTTCATCTTTAATTTCATTTTATATATTTAATATTTTCTTTTTTGAAATAAAATATGATGTGATTTTAGAAAGAAAAGAAAAAGTTGAGCAAAAAATAGGAGAATAATGAAATAAATATATTTCACAAGGTATAGATAATTAGATATATAATATAATGAGCAAGTCGTTACGTACCCAGCAAACAAAACATTTATCGATACGGTTGCTCCAATGGCCATCCCAGCAAGTTCTCCAATCTGCATCAATATATGTAGACACTCTATTTAAATAAAATAAAATAAAATAAAATATATTTAAATAAAATAAAATTCAATGTCAATATAGACGTAGACAACAGTTGTCCAACCATACCAAGCCAACTCCAGTCCTTTTCCAGTTAATTAATTTAATTAGCGATTAGTTTATGTACCAATATTAAATTATGGAAAATTAGTAATTAATTGGATTAGAATAATTACAGCTCTATTGTCCGTGGCCACGCCGGAAATAACGAACATGAGGTAGAAAGTGATGATAAATTCCAAGACCAACGACTGCATTTCGGTGCCGCCGGGAAGGGTTCCGACGAAGTGATCGTGCGGCCCACCGAACAATAATCGTAGGGTTCCGGCTGCCACCGTCGATCCAACTACTTGAGCCGCTACGTACGCGGGTACCTACATCAATCATATATACGTAGCGTATTTACTGGTCATCTTTTGTGAGCACTGTTCGCATTTATTTCATATCATAACTGTAGGTACCTACATCAATTATATATACGTAACGTATTTGCTGGTCATCTTCCATGAGCACTGTTCGCATTTATTTCATATCAGAATTGTTCTATTTTTATTAGTTATGTATATTTATTTATATCATTTATTTTACATATCTTGTAGAAATCAAAGCTTCAATTTATTGAGTAAAAAGATAATGAATCGAGCTTTGATTTTTACGAATTTATTAAAAATTAATTTTTTTAGTGTCAATATGATTTCGGTACGTATTAGAATAAAAAATACTAACATGTTTAGTGTGATTATTAACTTCTTTCTCACGAGATTATAGCTAGGTTCCAAGACAATATACACTCCATGTATATTCTAGCTTAATTCATTAAGGCTGCGTTCTTTGATGGATAAATTATCATGGAAAAATGAGGGATAAAAAAACATTTAGCCTTTAATTTTTCCTTCTTTTCCATCACCTTGTCTAAGAAAAAGAATTTTACTCTTTTTTCCTCCTCATTTTCACTCCAATGAGGCTCCGTTCTCTTTGAAGGAAAATTGAGAAAAAGGGTGGAAATGCAATATTTTCCCATCTTTTCCATCATTTTCCCATGTTCTGTAGGGTAGATAAATTTTCTCGGTCAGGAGGGAAAATTTTCCCCGGGCAGCCCTTTTCCACCCTTTTCACTCAAATCTTGGATAAAATTATCATGGCTGAGGGGTGTGATAAAATTATCAAGAGGGATAAGTTCATTTTCTATCAAAGAGAACATAAGATAAAAATGGTGGGGACCACCAAAATATGATAAAATTTTCCCTTGTTTTCTTATCCTTCATTTTCTATGGATAAATTTTCCTTCAAAGAGAACGGAGCCTTAGAGTATATTTTTCCTTTGGTTAGAACTCTTGTCATGTGTCATTGTGGGGAGGTTAGGCTTTAAAAGATAAAAGATGGAAGTCTATAGTTTATAGCAGTATCCTTCACAATTCGGTCCTTTTCATAGTGTCCTGCATTTACGTTAAATTAATTGTTCAGGTTCGTTTTTTTTTTTCCTGATAAATAAATGCAGAAATTTTTAAATGGCCGCGTCACGGAGGACTCGAACCCGAGCCCAAAAGGTCTCGGGCATTAACCTCCTACCACTAAGTCAACACACACACACCACTGTTTATGTTTTACTGATTACTTATGTATTATCTCGAACCAAGTGTTATGAAGTCATTAATTCACTTATCGCATTTATTCATTAATAAGGTGCAGACCGCGGAGGAAATATGTGGTAAATACTCACGACTGCTTTTGGGTTCATGTTGATAATTTCCTTCTTGATCTTATTCGTTTCTTCCATATCCGCTTCCCTTACCGTTGATGCGGCATTGCCACATATACATAAGAATATATTACAATTAATCTTAATTCAAATTACCTTTAATAATATCTTCATTATATAGTAGTAATTTATTATATTAGATTGTATTGCTATAAACTATTTTATTAGTTGATAATTTTAATTTATAAGACTTGTGACATAAATCAATTTCAACTATGAACATTTACTATTTCAACGTCATGCTAATTATAAAATCTTTAAATCGATAAATATAAAATTTTTACCAATAATCATCATTTATGTATATTTTGAATAAGTCTGCGCTCTAAAATAATCCATCGGTTTTTGTCAGATGACATCACTCATTGTATGCAACCATAAAATATTGAATATCTTATGAATTCACAACAACATTGATTGATTAACCAACACAATTTTATACCAATTTTAGAATTCTTATCAAACCATTTGCGATTAGTAATTGGCTTACTTACTATTGAACGAGGATTTACATAATCACTCAGAAGTAAGTAAATAAAGATATGAAAACGAATAATTGCCATGAACCATGATGGCGTCCGCGGAAATATCATATGCTCATTATTGTTAATACTTTTTTTTTTTTTAAGGAAAAGGAAAAATATATTAAAAAATAAATAAAGAGCGGTACCAGAGGTACAATCAAGGTAACTCCCGTTCAAATCAATATCTCATTATTGTTATACTGTATGTCTAGTTTTTTGAAGTTAATAAAGGGACAAAAAAGAGAGATAATAATGAGTTCATGAACTTTGTAGGCTGGATGATGGAAAAAGTTGTGTAGAAATTAATTGATATTTTGTGTCATAGATGTGTTCGTTACTTAAATGTATTTCGTTATGATAAAGTTTATTAAAATTTTATACTTAATTATTACTCCTATTATATAATGAAGATATTATTAAAGGTAATTTGCGTTAAGATTAAATGTAGTAAATATCTTCTCATGTATTTGGGGCAATGTCTTGTCAATGATGGGAACATTAACTCGTGGTTACTGTGGGTAGGCCGTAGGTCGTAGAGGAGTGAAGATGATCGAGTACGATTTTGAAAGACTGAAACTTTGTTAAAATTATTTATTATTACTATTGTATTATAAAAAAATGACACATTCTTTGTACTAAATTAATTATATTCCTATTAGAGCTAGTATCTTTCCAAAAGTATAATGTGTGCAATTACCACCATATCTCCGCCATTTTTAAAAAGTAGTTCTGCTCAGTTAAAATTTTCAATTATTTCGCATGCTTTCAGGACTGGAGTAACTTCTGCACAACATAAACAATAGATATATCCAGAGAGAAAGAAGTTTAAAAATGTGCAGCAATACCTCAAAAGAGAAAAATGCAGCAATTTTTAAGAAAAATAATAAAGATCAAAAGAGTGGATCTAGTCGCACATACCGACACACGTCACCAAAATTGTAAAATTGATCAAAGTTACTATAAGCCAAGGTACATCAAATTGAAGATCATAAAATACTTAGGCTCAAGAAAAGAAAAGAAAAAAGATCACAAAATACTACTAGTATTATAAAATTAGAGGTTGCAACTTGGTCATTCAACATGTCTTGCACGCGTCCAATTGAGATCATATGGAGGCCAGAATTTGGATTTCAATTTCATAATAATAATTGCTTGATAGTATATAAAACACGAGGCAGCCTAATCATCAATTTTCAATCTTCATCACGTAATCCAAACAATTCCAAGAATATACTACTTTACGTCCAAATTAGCAATTATTCGCCCAATTTGGTTGAGAAGCAGAAGACTTAATAATTTCCCGGAGCTCATCTCTATCAATTCCATGGCCGACTTAATCCCCCAATTTCTTCTGCTCCTGTTGTTCACATTTTCGTATAGTTGTGTTCAATCCATTGAGCAAGGGCATATCACCGCTGAAGTTTCGAATAGAGGGCTTGATTTCCTCAAGGAATTGCTGATTGAGAAGGCGGAGTTCGAAATAGTTCCGCTCGATCTTCCGGATGTTGAGAAGTCCGTGGTAGTTCCTATTATAGGCACTGTTAAGATGGCTGCTACCAGTATCACAATCGAGACGATCCACGTCACGTCGTCCACGCTCAAGTCTGGAGATACCGGGATCGTGATTGATGTTTCCGGCGCCACTGCCAATTTGAGCATGAGTTGGGAGTATTCTTACAGTACTTGGTGGTTTGTGTTCTCTGATAAAGGGGATGCTACCGTTCAGGTACTTTTCCGCATTGTTGCTTGACGGTGATGTTGTGCAACTTGTTAAAATGTAGGTTTTAGCTAGGAACTGAGAATTTCTTGCTTCTTCTAATCGGAACAATCAAGCTGTTCTTTTAGTATTTGCTTATGCATTGGAAGATTTACACAAGTTAATTCTTCTTGCATGGTTGGTATTATAAAGATGAGGTTATTGTGCCATTTGGGTCAATAAGGTAGCTCGGAATTCATATAAATTTGTGGATTCCTTCTTCATGCATAAGCAGTGCTGCCTCTGAAGTTATCAACATCTCGCTGAGATTTATTAATGATCTGCATGTTAAAGAAAAAGGCATTTTTTGGCAATAAAATTCATGCTAAGATGACTAAAATGTCCAAACTAAAAGGGGAGGGGTGGATCACTGATTTGTCTGATAAATTTTTGCGATGTTGGAAAGGGTGTGGATTTTTTGCAAGAACTTGATCATTGTATCAGAACTTCTCGTCTGATATATATTCAGTGTTGACTTTTTTTGGTAACTTCATTTAGCAGGGAAGTCCCTGCCACTTTGATCAAAAGCCTTAATTTTATTAGAGAAGGTTATAAGATTTTGTCTTTTCATTGTTAAGTCATATGTTTGTGCCCGACAAATTGTGTTCCAAGTGTAAGTGTAACTGATAACCTTATGCTTGTTTGAAGGTTGAAGGACTGGAAATTGGCCTTACACTTAGTCTAGAGGCTGTGGAAGGATCTCTAAAGGTGTCACTCTTGGAATGTGGGTGCTATGTGAATGGTATCTCAATAAAATTGAATGGGGGAGCATCATGGCTCTATCAAGGGTAAATTTTATCATTCAACTCTTTTTCTAGCTTTCAAGAACCGTCAATGTACTTTTTTGACCTCCAACTGCTCTTCAAGTTATCTGCTAAATATGGTTTGCTAATCAATGACAAAATTTGGAACTTTGAGAATCCATCAGACTTCCATCAGATTGTTCTTACTTCTTATGGTTGGATGTCGTAGGACATTAAAACTACTTACCTGTAATAAGTTATGGCAGATTGTTTCTCTTTTTGCATAATATGTCAAAACTAGAGACACTCAGCTTCTTGTAGGTGCCTTCTTTATTTAATTATCCTACTCTCAAAAATTTATGAGTGGCTATTTGCAACATTAGGTAATATACTAATATTACGGTGAGAGGCAAGACTAGTCACCAGTGTACATGTAAATGAAAAGGTGCATCTTTGCCAATTGGACTAAAGATAATAATTTAGATGTATAATAATAATAATAATTTCAATTGGGACCTTTTCCGGCAGGGCTCCCTGTGTGATGGCACCAACTCGTCCTCCCCAGGGCTGCCCCTGCCCGGACTATCTGTGGACCATTTTGTTCTTTCTTGTACCAAAGGGATGGTGCTTCTTTGATTGCAAAGTCCTTGAGATTTCAAGATGCCAATGCTACTTTTGCTTTTAAAGTTTTCTTATGCACCTGTTGTGGATCTACTTTCTTTTATGTTTTCTTAACTAATGGTGTAAGTATAACTCATACTGTAAATAGCATGATCTACATACTTGCTAGTAAAAGTGTGTCTTAATTTGTTGATACAAGCATTTAGTTTTGTTTGTCGTGAACACTAGAGTGAATTCTTTGTTCTCCTACTGGCCTAAGTTTTTCCTGCCTGCTTGCTGAATGGTTCATTGAATCCATATTGTGTCCTTAGTTGTGGAACATATAGTTTTACTCTAAATTTGACAATTAATCTAACTTTTTTTCTCAGGTTGGTGGATGCTTTTGCAGATAAAATTAGTTCTGCTGTTGAAGATGCTATTCCCGAGAAAATATTAGATGCAATTGTGAAGCTTGACAATTTACTGCATTCTTTTCCTAAAGAAGTACCAGTAACTAGTATTGCCGCACTAAATGTTACACTTGTTGGTGATCCAACTATGAATAAATTGTCGCTTGACCTTGCAATTGATGGGTTGTTCTCAGCCAAGAATGAAGCTGCAGTTTCCAGCCTATATCACAGAATAGCACAAGAATCAGCTTCCTGCAAGGAAGCAGATAAGATGCTCGAGATCTCATTGCATGAACACGTACTTGGGTCAGCATCATCAGTTTACTTTGAGGTGAGTTTAATTTCTTTAGAAAATGTATCAGAAAGAGATGGGGTAATGAAGTTGCTTCAGTGGTACTGGAGTCACTTGATATATAAAGTTAACCCTGACTTCAAGTGCCAACTCTGCGGAATCTGTTCAAATTTTAGCCTTCATTTTGTGTTTGTCTTGCTGAAGTTGCAGTGCCAAATTATCGCCATCTTATAGTCAAATTGCAATTGATCCGTCTATCAGGCAGGGAAGATGCACTGGACTGTCGATAAAGTACCAGATCAATCTCTGTTGAACACAGCTGGTTGGAGGTTCATCATTCCCCAGTTGTATAAGATGTATCCAAATGATGACATGATTCTAAACCTCTCTGTATCTTCTCCGCCAACCATAAATGTTGACAAGCGGCAGATTAAGGCAAAAATCCCCTTAGATATGGTGATTGATGTTTTGCATGGGGGGGAGGCGTTACCAGTTGTGTGCATTTCTATGGTAAGCTCAGTAAAACCACTATGTTTCTTTTCTTAGGTCTCTATGCGATCCATGCACTTTCTGTTTTGTCCTCTGCTGTTCTTATACTTCATTCCATATTAAGGAAATACTATACATGATTTATGAAATGTTTTGTGCCTTGCTTGTTTGGAGTCTTTGGACTAATAACTGAATTCAATTATAAAGATTCCAATCTGGTGCATTCCCTTAGAACTTAGATCATTTGAATTGAATGCGTGCATTTTCGGCATTGAGAAAGTGAAAAAATGGAAAACCACCTTGTTACGACATTGTCTAGACTTCTTATGATGTTTGATGATTCATAGTGAATGGCAGTACTTGTATGTAGGTCCATAAATTATCAACTAGGATTTCTGTATTGAACTATCAATAGTACATCTGATTGTCATGGGGTACTCCTCCTCATACCTATATCAAGAAAATTGATTCTCTAGCCTTATCCATCAGTTTGAGCCTTTCAAATTCTACATCTCCATCTCACACTCTCTACACATCTGGATGAAAGTGTCAAATTTGGTTTGCTGCAGGTAATCGATGCTTCTGTGTCTCCTCAGATATTGGGAAATACTTTAGCCGGAGTTGCTAAATTAAATGAATTCACTATGTCACTTAACTGGAGTAAGATTGGTGACTTGCACATGCATCTAATCCAGGTACCTGTTTCAATCTTTCTGGACTCCATGGATTAGTTTCTATACATCTTTGTCTTTAGCCAAGCTGCAATGCATTGCGAACTCGTAGCCGTAGGGTTGTGGATAGCCTTACTACATAAAGAATTTCAGTGATTTCAGGGGTGAATCCGGTGACAGTACACTTGCAAGAAGTATAAGTATACAATAGAAGAAGCCATTTATAATTTTATCTGATGTGGGCTCTGGCAGTTGAATTTACATGGGTCATAGCTTTAACCATTCATGTCTCATGAGCATTACTATGTACATGTCTAATATATTAGTAAGTATTATGAAATGCCATTTTTTATGTTGATGATAGAACGTGCTGCATGTGCAGACACTAGTTTCTGCTACTCTGAGGACTGTGGTGTTGCCGTATGTCAACTTAAAGCTCACTACCGGATATCACATTCCACCCTTCCACGGCTACGAGCTTCAATATCCCCAAATTCTATGCTCGGATTCTTGGATTGTGATATGTAGTGATGTTACACCCTCAAAACAGAACAATCTCATTTAGTTGAAGATGCAAGTTTTCCAGGATTCACAAGTCATCCATGTAGACTGTGTTGTCGGAATGTGCTCATCGCATTACTGTTTTAGTTGTGACTGGGATGCTGTAAATACATACGGTATGTGAGAGGCGGATGGAGCTACTTCTGATAGAATCAGTACTACGCCTGTGAGGAGGGTTACATCTTAGACCCATTTCTTTTAACATTAGCACTCACAATCCAAGTTCTGTAATATTAGTCTATGTTTAATATATTAGTTGGATCATGTTGTCCATGTATATAACAATAATGTGGTTATATGCAAAGTAAAAATAATGTATCAGTTTACCTTTTTTTAGGATAATCAGTATCTTATCGCTGCCCAAGATAAATATTCTCTTCGTCTTTCAGTAAAGTGTTTGAGAATTGAGATGACTTTTGGGAAAAAAATTCCTTCCAAACAATTTACGAAATATGATATTGACTGCGTTGTGTATTCTAATAAATATACTTTGATGTTAGCATTTCAAATAATATCATCACATCATTGTGTGCATTTTGCATATGTATATGATATGTGAACAGTTTTACAATTAATCTGTATAACCATTGTGCAAACTAATTTTTAGTTTATGATTATACAATAAATATAAGTTAAACAACATTTCGTGCATGGCTCAAGAGTAATACTAGTCCCATCGGCTAGTATTTTTTTTTTTTTTTAAATACTAGTATAATCTAATTTGCACTAATTTGACAGTATATTGTGTAAATAAAGAGTAATAATTTTTTTCTAATATTTTAACAACTCATGAAGAAGAGAAAGCATGCTCACCCCAGCCCAGTCCGATTTATTCATGTGGTCCGCAAAGTCAGTCTTATCTTGATGAGGGAAATCCCACATCGGAGACAGACCAAAACCCAACACTACGGCGCCATAATAAATACGGAAATTCGCAATCAAAAGATTTACGCAGCTGCGCGTTGAGCACATAGCGAACTATTCTTTCGCCTTTTACTAAAGAATACCGTGTGTTCGTCGCAATTCAAGCAGCATACGCCATTTTTTGGAGGGTGTTTTCCTCATGCGAAAACCCCAACAATTTATAGTCAAGCTTTATTTAATTAGTACTCCCTCCGTTTCTCATATATAGGTCCATGGAAGAGAGGCACGGGTTTTAATAAAAAGTGAAAATGATGGTAGTTTGAGTGAAGATAAATTATGATTTTATTGAAAAAGTATGAGA
>JAYJMF010000034.1:1326308-1342888 GCA_036873715.1 Salvia sclarea | reverse complement strand
TATTATTATTATTATTATTATTATTATTATTATTATTATTATTATTATTATTATTATTATTATTATTATCATCATCGAATGTGTACTAGCTAGGGGGATAAATGTGATGTACAAAATAAAGAAAAGTTAAAAATAATTTTTTATTCAGTTATTTAAAGCAAAATAAATGATGTGAGCTCCAAGTGCAAAAAATTGAAAGTTCATTTATTTAATTGCAATATCCAAACGTTGATGTGCCATTTTTTAGTCCATGTAGGATTAAACCGGTGCCAAGTCATATTTTCGTTCGCCGAAAAAAAAAGAGCAAGCTCCAATTGCAAAAAATTGAAAGTTCATGTATTTAATTGACAGGATGCAAATATCGTATTTCAATTGTAATTTAGGGTATAATTGGTGATTTATTTGGCATTTACCCATTTTATTTAATGAGATCATAGTAGTAAGTAAGAAAGTGAATTTCTCAAAAAGAAAAAAGGGTTGTTTATTTTATTAACGATTGAGTGGGGTTTGATCTTTTCAAGAAAATGTTACATTTTGCACTTGAGATCTTCTATTTTAATTGTGTATCATTTTTATTTTTATTTTTATTTTATTATTTTTATTTTATTTACTTATGGTAGCATTAAACATAGTTATTTCCCGAAAAATGGAAACTATTTTAATTTTGAAAAAGATTCCCTCTCATTTCTAGAAAGAGAATTAGGTAGCTTACTTACTACGCAGCGTATATCACAATTCGAGGGCAATAAGAACCGTCGATCACACATCAGACAATATCAGCCGCTCATCGAATCGCTCTTTAATGAAAATCTCAAAATACGAAAAAATTCGAAATAAAAGGCGTTACCAACTAACCATACAGACACGAGCTGTGTCTCTCATTCCCGTTGAAGCAAATCGGAGCAGGAGCGATTAATCGGCGCCGCCAGCGACAATGTCTAGCGTGGAAGACGACAAGAAGCCAGCAGATTCATCGGCGCACATCAATCTCAAAGTCAAAGGCCAGGTACCACACTTCCCTCCCCCTACATCAAGTTCTGTTTTTGTTCGTGTAGTAGATTGAATGTTTTCGCGATGATTATGGTTCAGTTACTTCAATTCTAGACGTTTTTTGCGACGAAGTTCCCCCTTCTCTTCTTCATCCGCTCATTCGTGATATATATATGAGATGGAATTCTATTTGTTTTTCTTTTATTGTGTGAATTTTGTCGGTGTGTATCTCATACATTTCTCTGTAGGTATGCATCTCTTGCTGTATATTTATCGCAACTCCTGCAGAGTGTGTGTATCTCGTCTTCCTCACTCTCCATGTAGATCGAAACAGATGCTTGCTTAAGAATTAATTGATTATTCCTGATAATTTCACTGAAAATGCATATATGATTGATCCATGAGAATCGTACGAGCTATCCTAGTTTGATTTATTTGTTTTAGGACGGAAACGAAGTGTTTTTCAGGATTAAGAGAAGCACGCAACTGAAGAAGCTCATGAATGCTTATTGCGACAGACAATCAGTTGACTTCAACTCCATCGCATTCCTATTTGATGGCCGTCGTCTCCGTGGCGAGCAAACTCCAGATGAGGTTAATTTATGAAACAATTAGTAGTACTATATTTCAGTATTGATTTCTTTTGTGAGATTAGGAGGGAAGATTGATTTTGAAGATTGGTGTTGTTTACACAGCTAGAGATGGAGGACGGAGATGAGATTGATGCAATGTTGCACCAGACCGGAGGTGCAGCTGCTTAGCTAGCTGTTATCGTATCTTATTGTAGTATTACCATTTCATTTTCGTAAGCTTATTTAGACCCAAGTATTATCTTATTATCCTACTTCTGTTTAATGTATTCCAGTATTCAGATTTGCTTGATGTTGATTGAAATTTGAGTTGTTAGAAAAGCTAGTTCAAAATCAGCCCGATTTTGGCAAAGCAAAGCAAGTGTGTGTGGGGAATTTGTTGGGCCTCACCAATTCGTTACATGAACCGGGTCTGTTGGCCCAGAAGCAAGATTTAGCTATTATCGAACTGGGCCATTCAAAATATTTCTCAGTTCGATAACTTGTATTTTATTGTTTTCAATTTGTTGATTAATCTTGTGGCCAGTTCATGATTTTATTAAATAAATAAATACACAAATTGTCAGAAATTGCTCGTATTGCACATTGGTGTGAATATATATAGCATCGCGATCTTATTTTTTTGGTTGAAAATCAGCTGCTACTGTACATGTTCAAATATTAGATGGCCAATGTTGTCTGTTTTTCAAATATTTTAGCAAAATAGACCATTGTCCAACATTATTTTAGCAAAGTTGACTAACAAAGAAAAAAAAAAGTTACGTCCAGCGTTATTTATCTTTTAAAGATTTTAGCGAAACTATGCGTGTATGCCAATATTCAATGTTTTCAAAATTATTTTTGGGATTTTATTTACTATAAACCTCATTGGCTGACTACAGTATTACTAGACCACAAGCTTTAATTGGCAGGACAAGATAAAATATCGTTTGTCCTATTAGAACAAATTAATTAGGTGACAATGAATTAAAAGCTCGTTTAAATTTGTCTTGTTTGAAAATGAAGGGAGTTGAGGGGCGGGTTCGTCTTTGGTGAGGCGCCGGAGTTTGAGGTGTCCAACTGCTACGAAACCAGAAGAAAATTTATATTTTGGTCACAATTATACCTTGTAGCTCGACCTCTAAATATGTTGATGACTTTATGGCAGGAATGCCCTATCACTATAGATATGACAAAGTACTAAGAAACTTGTACAAAATAAGACCAATCTACGAGTAACCATTACAAATCAACTTGCAGTTTTAAGGAAACTTGGCAGCATTTACTATTGGTTTTATTTGCGAAGATTATATTATTGGCGTAGGGCCAAATCATGGGATTCTTTTACTTTTATGAGAAATACCAAAATACTATACCGATTCTAATTGTAGCTCGATCTTGTTTGATACTCATTACTACTTTATTGCAAAATTATAGCAACGTGTATTTGAGTGTGTTATATAAAGAGATGCGGATTTACAGAAGAGCTTCACACAAGAGAATGCAAGAGGAGATGAAATGCAAGTCTTTGGTGTGGGTGGTTTCACTCCTCAGTGCGCTCCCGTTTTCGGAATCCTTGGACTACAGAGACGCCCTCTCGAAGAGCCTCCTTTACTTCGAGGCGCAGCGCTCTGGCCGCCTCCCTCATGACCAGAGAGTGAGGTGGCGCCACGACTCCGGCCTCCTCGATGGCCTCGAACAAGGGGTTTGTCTAGCTAGTGTGGTGATTATATCATATGTATTTTATTTAAAATGTGTTGTGTTGTGTTGGAAATAGGTGGACTTGGTGGGGGGCTACTATGATGCCGGTGACAATGTGAAGTTTGGGCTGCCAATGGCCTACACCATTACTCTGCTTTCATGGAGTGTTGTGCAATATGTAGATGAGATAGCTGCCGCCGGCGAGCTCCATCATGCCCTTCAAGCCATCAAATGGGGAACTGATTATTTCATCAAAGCTCATCCCCATCCTCATGTCCTTTGGGCTCAAGTCTCTCTCTCATGTCATTTGTAGCATAAATGCACTAGTCCGATTAAAGCAAAATGAGATTTGTAATAATTGGAAAGATATTATTTAGGTGGGCGATGGTGAAACCGATCACCTGTGCTGGCAGCGGCCGGAAGACATGACGACGTCCCGCCGTGCGTACAAGGTGGATGAGGAGAATCCCGGCACGGAGGTGGCGGCGGAGACGGCGGCCGCCATGGCCGCGGCCTCCATGGTGTTTAGGATAACAGACCCGCACTACTCCAGCCTTCTCTTGGAACACGCAGTGCAGGTAATTATATTTTATATAGAAACAATGTAGTAATATAGTGATGATTTGTATTTGTATTTGCAGCTGTTTGAGTTTGGTGAGAGATTTAGGGGGAGATATGATGAGAGCATTCAAGTGGTGAAAGGGTACTACCCATCAGCGAGTGGGTACAAGGATGAGCTGCTGTGGGCAGCGTTTTGGCTGTACAAAGCCACCGACAATAAGAGTTATTTGAATTATGCCATGGAAAATGGGGAGGCATTTGGTGGAACCACTTGGGCCATCACTGAGTTCAGCTGGGATGTTAAGTATGCTGCCCTTCAAGCCATTGCCGCCATGGTAATATTGAAACGTATTTATATTCATGGTCATATATGTTAAGTTCATAGCAATCTTGCAGTTACCAATACAAGGCAAAAGTGAAGAAGAAAAGCAAACCCTGCAACAATACCGATCCAAGGCAGAATTCTACATCTGCGCTTGCTTGAACCTCAACAACTCCACAAACGTCAAGCGCACCCCTGCCGGCCTCCTCTACACCCGCCGCTGGAACAACTTGCAGTACGTCTCCAACGGGCTTCTGCTACTCGCTGCCTACTCCGACCACCTTCGCTCCACCAACCAAACCATTGACTGCGACTCCGGCTCGGTCGGACCACAAGAGATCCTCTCCTTCATCAAATCACAAGCTGACTACATCTTGGGGGCGAACCCCATGCATGTCAGCTACTTGGTGGGAGTCGAGCCCTCGTACCCGAAGAGGGTGCACCACAGGGGAGCATCGACGGTCTCGTACAGAGAGAGCAGGGTTTTTGTTGGGTGTATGCAGGGCTACCATAGCTGGCTTGGACGCCAAGCTCCGAACCCGAATGTACTTGTAGGAGCCCTTGTCGGAGGGCCCGATTTAAAGGATGAGTTCAGGGATAGAAGGACCAACTTTGCACAAACCGAAGCCTGTACGTACAACACCGCATCTCTAGTCGGGGTTTTCGCCAAATTGAATGCACTTAAAGAGGCTGGTTTCTAGTTCCACTTCTTCTCCTCATCTACTTATGATTTCTTCCACGTAGAACTTTGATTGTCTGCATTGACAAATCAATATTTTGGGTAAGTAGAGAGTCGGAAAGATTGGAATTATAGAACAAGAACCGCATATCACATATGTTCAACATACTCCCCACAAAAATTACTACACTACGGTACATCTGAATGCACAGTGCATCCGCCCTAATTAATCCTAACTTAATTAATAAATCCTTAATTAAGTTTAATTAGGATAGATGCATATTACATCTGGATGCACACAAGTTTTTGCTATCCCAATTCGTTGATTCAAAATTCTACTGGGGCGAACTAGGATGATTGCTCTTAGGTTTGGATATTCTTTAGTATTCCAACAGGAAAGCAGCAATGATGATTTCATAGTTCCTGGTTTAAGCTCTAACTGTATCACGACTCAGTTCACAAACATATTATTGATACGAAAAATGACAAGTTCATGAAGTTAAAAGTGAGAAGACAACACTCAAGAGTTGACACAACTGAAAATTTACCCGAAAAGTACAAAGTAACACTTAGAAATGCATTATCGAAGTGGTTTATCACCATCATCAAACAATTCATTTATGAAACCCACAGAAAGAAAGCAGAGAAACTATGCAGAATGAACATAAGTTGCGGCACACTGGAGATTTACGGTGTGCAGAGCTCAGTAATTAGCTTCTAAGCATTGTGCATTTCTTCCATCTCGACAACAACCAACCCATTAACCTGTACTCAAAAGTATACACATTCTATGACTTTACAAACAGTGCTTCAATCCAAGCATCATCACAACCAAAACTATTCAAGCAACCAGCAAACAACAAACAAAAAGAGAGAGAGTACCTGCTGGAGCATTACAGACACTGGGGGTATTCCAGCAAATGATGGTGTGGTTGCACTTGGTGAACAACTATTTAGTTTTCTGCTGGGGGTATTCCAGCAAATGATGCACTGGTTGAGCAACTATTTTGTTTTCTGCTGTTAAGGTTTGAAACAGAAAACTGACTTGGTATTACATCAAACTTCGCGGATCAAAATTTGAAGTATTGTCTTAGCGAGTCTGGTATTGTTACCTTGTATATATCTTGTCCCATTAATAAACAAATTATACATTCAGTTGCAACTCATTCCTCTGTTTCAAATGAATCTCACATCATAATCTATAATTTAATCAAGGCATGCTATAATGTCATATGAACTTTGAACTCATTGTACTGTATCATGAGTTTGAAGCAAAACATAAAACTCCATAACATAGCAACTCATAGCAAATTTCTTATGAACCCAAATCCCTAACTCAAATTAACGAGACTGAATGACCAAAACTGATACTTCTAAGAAGATAAAATGAGAGACTCTGCACATTGTTTCATAGTGCAACAGTCTGCTCATATGAAAATCAACCTCGGAAATGAAACAAAAATTTTATTCTAATAGTCAGAAAAAGTGCAACGTATGACTGGGAAAAATTTGGAACAGTTCCCTGAACTTTTGTCTTCAAGGAGGCAATCCACTTCAATGTTTTTGGAGAAACTGCATCTTTTACCAGCCAAGAAGCAAAAGCTTCAAAAGGGCCATACGGATGTATAGACCATTCTTTGCTTGTCTGAAGTAGGCAGCCCTTGGATCGGCATCAACTTCAACAGTTATCTGAAGTTGGTCCATGGATAAATCAGGAAATAGAGACATAGCACGTATGAATATGAACAATGGCAAAAATTAAAGCAAAACAAAGAGAAAACCTACCTCATCAAGCCGTGGTAGAGGATGCATTACAACTGCATGTTTCTGCATCACATCCAGTACATTCTGATCCACGATGTACTTGCCTCTAGCTTCCTCATATAGATCAATTCTTTCTCCAAACCTCTCTCGCTGGATACGGGTTTGATATACGACATCACATTTCGAAGCCACCTCCCTTAAATCAGCACTCTCTTCCCATTCAACTCCTTCGGAGGTTAGATAATCTTTTATGTCATCCTGAAATTATATGAAGAACGTACTTTCAAGTTCTTGTCAATTGTAATGAAGGAGATTTGCAATCTCATTCTATTACGTTGCTTACATATATCGACAAATTTATCTTTTCCCAAAATTGATTACTTAGGAAGAAATTAAACTCACAAAGAACACCTAATTTATGGACAACTCCATATTCTCATTACCTTCATTTTCACTACTTCGGGTGAGACAAAGTAAATTTTGACATCTTTGTACTTGGCCAGCAAATAGGCAAGTGAGCGAACTGTCCTCCCATAAGCAAGATCTCCTACAAGCCCAACTTTGATTCCATCAAGTTTCCCTATCTCTCTCTGAATAGTGTACACATCGAGGAGAGCCTGTCCATCAACATAAAAGAGCAAAGGAGTAAAATACATTGAGAAGAACATAGATAGCACACTTTACACAAAATCAATAGTGTTGATGATTTACCATTTTAGCCTAGAGACAATATTAAGTTCTTAATTACCTCCAAATTTAAGTTCTAGATTGCAAAGATGGTTGATTAGCAAAAGTGTTCAGTTCAATCCTCAAAGAATTGTTAGTCCAATTCTTAAACCCACCCCACCTAACCATACCCAAAAAAAATCAAATGAAAAGAGAAAAGAAACAGATAAGAAGCACAAAATATGTCTAGATGACTTAAAGGTGATTGTACAAAATGTAGTGTGACAGTCTAGTTCCATGAAGATATTATCAAGAAAAAATTATAAGTGACGCCAAATAGTTGCATTTGCTACTAACCAAAAAATATCATTAATGTAATAAAATTGACTGATTAAACAAACAAGCAAGAGATAATAACCATTTAGGGGGAAATAATAGGTATAAAGATAATAACCTATTAACTACATTGAACAAGTAAAAACTTAAGATTTCTTAAGAAAGGCCAAACAATATTTTGACAAGACAATCCAGAAATGAAAATACATATAAATTTACCCTTCTCTACTAAGCAATAAGCATTTGAGCGGCAATTTTAAACTTAATAAATTACGCATCATTAATATCCTTGCAGAGATTATGTATCTCTTTTCTTCTTTCAAGGACAAGACAAATGGTAAGAGCTAAAGCTGTAAAACTACAAAAATTTTACAGTCTAAAGAGCAATCATCGCATGTGGAGAAGCAAAAACTCAATGTTTAATTTTCAAGAACTTGATTGACAAATATAAGTATCCAAAACCGAACTTCAGTTTGCAGACCTGGGTTGGATGCTGTCCAGGGCCATCCCCGGCATTAATAACTGGGATATTGGCTGTGGCTGCAGCCCTTTTTGCAGCACCACTTTCAAAATGCCTCATCACTATTATATCAGTGTAGCCTTCAACCGTTCTTATGGTGTCTGGAGAACAATACGGATCAGCACTAGCATGCTATCATCATACGAGCTCAATATATATAGATATACAAAAAATTGATTAACTACCTTCAAGTGTCTCTCCTTTTGCTGCTGACGAGAACTCTCGTGCATTTTCTGTAGTCAATACTTCCCCACCCAAACGTTTCATAGCAGATTCAAACGAAAGCCTAGTTCTGGTTGAGGGCTCATAAAATAGGGTTGCCATCAGATAACCTTGAAGAAGATTGCTTCCAGTTGAATTCTTCTCAATCTTTTCCATCTCCAGAGCCACGTCAAATATAGCACTGAGAGTATCTCTGTCAAACTGCTGAGATTCGATCACATCTTCGAGTTGAAATTTACTCCCCAGTGAAAAGATAGGTTTCATCTCAACATTCATCGCTTTGCATTTGACTCCACTCCTGAGAAACGGATTTACTTGTTTCCAGTCAAATGCTTTCCCATTTGGAAAATCCCATGAATGTGATGTGTCGGCAGATGCAGATATGGCCAGAGAATTATAGGCTAGTTTAAAGCTACCATTCAGATTATTGCAAACAAGCTCTGCAATGGTCTTCGAAGCCTTTGGAGCAAGTACACTCCCATTTATGGTGCAAGTGGAAAATACGGATGATGATGCCATATACCTAATCAAATACAGAAGCCGAACATTTATCAGTGAAGCACAACGGTGACATGGCTGAAAGGTTTGTAGTCAAATCTTCCAAATCCACCAAACAAAGTAAATAAAGATGCCTTCTACATATTTTTGAATAAAAGTCACCCTTAACAATATATTTTCTTGTCTCAAGAATCATAACCACATTTTTGACACCGTATGAATGGAGATATTAAAATAAACTAGCGGACGAGACGTTAAAATACTTCTAAGTTAATAAAGTTATGGTTTCGGTTCAGTGAAAAACATAAACCGAGAGCATCAGGGAGTGATATAGCAGGGAACATATATTCAAATGTAGGAGTGAGCTTAAGCAAACCTTTGAGGCATATTATCCAACACTTAGACTAACAACCAAGAAATATGCCCCACATCAAAAGTTAACATGCAGGTTCAAGTCGATTTTTTATGCGCCAAATATAAACATGGAGTATTAAATACTCATATTTATTAAGAAAAGTACAGCAGTCTGACTAAATACATGTATTGGTGAAGCGGAGAATTACCGGAATTCGTAAGGTAAGGAGGTTCCCGCAAGCTTTGGCTAATAGCTCCACCTACCGCCGTCGAAGAAGAAGAGAAGAAGGTGGAAGTCGCGGCGGCAACGGAGGAAGCAGATTTGCAGAAAGAAAAGGGAAAGGCGGCGCGGAACTGCGAAAGAAGATAATTTAAAAGTTGTTTCTAAATGTGAGGGGCTAATTGGTAAAAACAAACATTCACTCGAAATAACCAATTTATTTAGTAAAAAATATTCTAATCACCGAGACAAAAGTATATAAATTCTAGTAGTAATTTTTATTGTAAACATATAATTTTGCCCTTCTTAAAAAAGGATGTGAAAAATAGGACACAAAATTGATATTAATTTCACGTTTTAATGTAATGCAAAATTATTGCATTTTAGTGTAAAAACATGGTGCAAAATTAGCTATTTATTTCTTTTAGGGTTAAATAGTTGAATCGAGACGGCAACATAAAACCCTCCATTTCTCAAGACCGCGTCGGAGCTTTCAACTAATATCACTGCCTCCGCCATCCTCACCGGCGTTCCGCCATTATATTCTTGTTAGGTGACGCTGCTAGCTATACCATCATCTAATATTTCTCATAATTCAAGTTGTACGTGTTGCACATTTCCTATGGATCACCCTGTCCCTGTCCAACAAAATTCATACTATAACTTCTGCTGTCCATTTTGTTATACGCTTCGCTAAATTGTAGTATTGCATTTGCTTAGAATTACTTTGAATTGGGACTCAGTTTTCTTGCAGATTGGTAATGTCCGCTACATGTTTGATGATATGCCTAAAAGTTTGGGATATCTCGTTTGAATTTGTGGTATTTAACAGGAGATGAAGAAAGGGATTCACCCTCAAATGCAATGGATATCCTATGTGACCCAAAGTGGTCGGCTGATGCCTGTGATGATGACCAAGATTCACGAGACTGGTAAAGTTTATCATCTTCGAGCTAAGCGCCAGATGGCTCAGAACTTAGGGCAGATCGCCAAGTTCAAGCGTAGATATGGAGAAAAGGACGTGGAACCCGGAAAGGAAGGGGAATCCCAAAACAAATGAATCCATTGAGGTAGATTGTCTTATGTTTTGGAATTTCACAATAATACTCCCTTACAATTTCTGGTCAGAACTAAATCTGTTTTTCCAACCTAGAGGAAGAATAATGCCTGCTATATTTTGTTGTAATCTCGTATTTTAATTTGGCTGTTATTTCCATCAACTTGAATGTCATGTGATATTGCATCTTGAATTTCAATTTACGGTTTAGTTGTTTCATGCTGTGTACAGAAATAGTGATCTTAATGTTCCTGAGACTGAGATAGTTATACTTTAAAAAAAAAAGATATGACCTTTACCCTGGTGCTCAATTGGTTCTTGTGAATGCTTGATTGCAGCCAAAAATGCTTGCCCATCCTTATCTCTAATAATGGCTTCTGCCATTGCTGCTTACCAAAAATTTGCAACTGCAGTATGCTAAATTTGCTGCTTGGTTATATTTTCAGCCTTTCCGGGGAGATGGTTATTCAAATTGTGTTTTGGTTGTGTGATTGAAAATATGTCATATTAAAATTTGTATGTTCTGAAGGAAAAGGTATTTGACAGTTCATCAACTATAGGTGTGTGATTCTTTTGTTTTTGATAGAGAGTTATAGGGGTGTTGTTCTTTCTTAATGTACGCTTATTGTTGAACTCTATAAATGATTGATATATTGAAAGAATGAACACAAATTAGGTGAGCAATGTTAAAATTGTCATTCATTATTGTTAGGGTTAATTGCATCAGAATAGACGAACTTTGTGCCGTTTTTGGCAATGTTGTAAAATAGGTGTAAGACCTAAAAAAATGAAGTATTAAAAGAATGCATAAAGTGTTGAGGAGGGAGGGAGGAAGAGGAGCGTGTGTGGTGGTGGAGGCCGCTCCTACGTATCTTCATTCCTTTCCTTTCTTCAAAGTTTCATTTTCTTTTAATTCTTTGGAAGTTAATAATAGAATGGGCTTGAGCTTTTAATATATGGGCCCAAAATATTGGCCCATAAGCACATATATAGTCTCAAATTTTGACTTGCGCCTACTCTGCCTGAGGCTGAGGCATGCTCCTCAGTTCGGCAAGGCTTACAGCGCCCTAACGGTTTCGACAACACTAGTTTTTGGTTTTCATATTTTAAAACTTTTTTCAAAATACAAACTTATTTTTTGTGCATATGCTCTTTTCTCTTCCGGATTTTCTCACAAATTCTGGATCGAAAAAGACATAGCAACCATGTGAAAAATCATTATTGTCATTTTGATTTGGGGGTTGTGAGAAAAAAGAAAAATACAGTTGTTGTAGTTTATGATAAATTCTAAAGTTTATATGCTAAAACTCAAATGAGTATATAAAAAGAGTATAGTCCCAAGTTTTAAGTTCATATGCAAAATCGAAAACAACTCATGTATTTTGAGGCAATTTCCCCTCATGTTAGAAGAATAAGAAGAGAAGAAAATGAGCAGAACATTCTGAAATGAGCTTATTGTGGTTGTGGATCCTTGATTTTTTTGGTGTGGATGATTGAGGTTGAGGTTAAGATCGATATATGAAGATGAGTCGTTGTCTTGTTATGAAGTCAATTGACATAATAGTATGGTTGAGCCATATTCTAGAGTGCCACAAATTTCTACGTACCTTTCTTTGAAAAGTAGGGGCAAAGATAAAATAAAATCAAGGTTGAATAATTAAAAGGTCTCCGTACGTGTAAGAAAGATGAGATAGAATTGATATATACTTATTACTTTTATTTTATATATGAGATAGAACTAATATCCATTTTTCTATTACACATCTTTCTTTTGAAAAGATTTTTTCCTATTCTATATTAATTATAAGTCTTCATCTTCTCCATCAAAATTCTTCAACTTTCACAAAGCATATATTGAATATTCCAAGCATATAGAGTAATTGTTTTATGATTTAATGAATATGAACAATTATAGAAAATTATTGTAAAGATTTTGTGTTGTATATATTTTTAAAATTAGTTTATTTTATTTTGAATATTTTGCCCCCTTATCCTTTGGGCCTCTCCGCCACTAAATTGTATGGCCTTACCTCAACTGTAGTTTCTCTATCAAGAATCATTTTAGTGCTGGAGCCTGGAGATATCCTAACAAGTGGATGTGGAAAAATGTGCATTTGGAGAATTTTATAATTCTTTGGTTCATAATGGCAAAATGTGAGCCTTGTTTAAATGGGAAATTATATATATACATATAGGAACAGGTCAAATAATGGTCTGGGGACCAATTATATACATGTGGTTCCATTTGTACCTTCTTTTGTCTTTTTCTTTTTGGTTTTCTTTTTGGAAGTAATTTGAACCTTTTCTTGTCATTTATCAACGCTGCATCAACTCATACAAGCTTTGATCATAGGCGCCACAAACTTGTTAGATATTTCATGTCCAAAAATGGCTACAAATTGTCGAGCTTCATCATAGGCACCATGTATTTGTGGTTTAATTGTCCTCTTATTTAGGCACTTATAGAATGTTTGTCTTTGCTGACCCATATAATTTACTGACATTTAACTTTTAGCATAATAAGAAAGAACTTAAACCAACAAAACCGAACTGAATATTTCGGTTTTGTTTGACATGCTAATTTGGCACGGTTCGATTTGAGAAAGCATATTTCTGATTTTAGAATGTTTACTCCTATAATTAGTGGCTGGTTAGCGTTTGATAGTAAAGCCATTGCTGATATGTAACTATGTATTATCATATGTAACACCTTCACTAAAATGCAAGAAATTAACTTGTGTAATCCAACCTTCCATTGACAATAAATGACGAGCACAATTTGCAAGTAATTACCATACCAAACTTAAATACATCAACCTATAGCATAGCAAAGCAGAGTTTGCTATTATTTAGGCAAAATAATGAAAAATACTATGCTGCATACTGCCACAAATATCCAGTTTGCAGAAAGATAATACATCCAAACTGATCAATTTTGCTACACGGGCTGCACCATAGCAGGCTGCAAGGCCTTAAGGCCATCAACATCTTCGTGCGACTGAGGGCCAGCACCCGACTCATCTGGCGCAACGGGAGCCTCAACTTCTTCCTCAACGTTGAGGCAGATGGCTTCAAATATAAGCTCCTTAACTTCTTCCAGCCTCTCCTCGGAGAGGGAAACCTCCGCCAGAAGCCGCCACGCATTCTCCTCAGACGCCTCTTCGTAGTCCACCTTGCGTTTCAACACCATGTGTCCACTTATCTCCCAAACTGCCGGATTAACTTGAGTGTCGAGCAGCTCCGAGCTCACTTCCCCTAGAGCCTGTTTCTCTGCATAACACTGTTCATTTCCACAAACCCTAAATTAGAATAGGCCAAGAAATACAAATATCCAAAACAGAGTCTAAAGCATGAAAGACAAATCTTCACCTGTGGGAAGAGGAAGATACGTTTCCCACAATCAGCGATGAGCACATTGTGGGGAATGTTGTTCTCCTGCAGGCAGATGCAGGCGTCAGAGACGACATTGGACAACTCTTCCACAGTATTGCCACCCTCGAAGACAAACCCTCTGACTGGATAGTTGAGGATATTAGAGATTTCAACGCCACCATTTGTCGTGGTTATCTTCTTAGAAGACGCCTTCTCTATTGGGAAAGGCATCTCTAAGTAGTAGGCCTGAAAGTGAAGGTGGTTGATGGTCGCAAATGCGCCCAGGCTATTGTAACCCAAGCGGAAGTAAGGGTTTCCGACTTCAATGGCCATGTAGAGAGCGAGCAAGAAGCTTTGGCGGTCAATCCTCTGAGGCAAGCATTCAAGAATCCGAGGGATAAGCAATATATGCCCGTATTCAATTGGACTAACCTGTTTTATCACACAGCATGATCAGCATCCATCATTAAACTAATCAAGCCCAATGGAGAATGCAATCAATTTAAATACGAGATATGAACTTACGTTAATAGCAACAACGCTAGGCGAGTTATCAACAACAATGGGGGCGTGTGGCAAGAAGTGGGCTTCATTGTCCTCACTGGACTCGAACTGAAAGAGCACCTCCTCTTGCCCAACTTTGGTGAAGTTAAACTTGCTCTCGTCAAAGGGCTGAAGGACCTTGTCCACACGAAACTCAGTCGGCCTCTTCTTGAGGTGGCGGCCCTCATTCAGCTGCGCCACAAATCCATACTTCCCGGGAATTACCTATAAATGAAATCATTATCATCAGCAGCAAACAAACAAACAAACGAAGAGTTCACGATCCAACATGAGATTCGTTTGCAGATAAGGAAACACACCTTGGTTTCGCAAGCAGTGACATCATAGCGAAAGAGGCCTCTCTGCATCCGATCCTCCCACTGCAGCCAAGAAAATCATGAATATCAAGCATTCCTTTTTCAATTAAAACAAACAATTAATATAATGAACACAATTTTACCTCGCCAATGAGAAGAGAATCGAGGAAGTCGGCTTGAAGATCTTTCTTCTCATCAGTGGCAACAGAATCCTTTTCAGTCACAACATTGCTCGCCTTCTTAAAAGCATAAAGCGGTAATTTTGCCCCTAAAACGACGAAAAAAATTAAGTAAATTCCACAACTCTAAACTGAAAAACACAAAAACCTAATAATCAAGCTCAATCGAATTCAATTGTGCAAAAGATCAAACACCTGGTAGGCAACAGCTTCGGAGGCAATTGCGGCCGCAGCCTTCATCAGATTCCTCCTTTTGGTAGTTGGAGACAACAGTAGGAACCCTCTTGATCCTCAGCATCATCTTGAAAAATCTACTCGTTTACAATTTGAAAACTAGCTGTTTTGTTTTTGTAATGTACAGTATATCGCAGAAAGAAAAAGAGAAGCGTGGGAGCTAGTAACCGCCGCCGGCGAGGAAGAGGAGGTCGGAGGGTTTGCCGCCTTCGGCGGGAGAAGCGCCGCGTCCGCCGTTCGGCGAAGGGTTGGTCTCTGTCAAACAACCCTTGCGTCGGACTGCTCGGACATGTAAGAGCGGCCGGTTTGCTTGTAAAATAGCCGTGATTGGTGACAATATTTCTTCCTGGGGTTTAATCCCTTCTCAACATAGATCGAGAGAATGTTGAATTGTAGTGTGTGATTGATTTGAGTTTGAGGTGGAGGATCACCGAGTTTATATAGTCGACAGACGTCAGAGAGTGTGGCTGTGCTTTACCTTAATACAAAACCTTTCATTTGTTTCAACACCGAGGCAAAATACCAATATGAGGTTTTTTTTGTGTGGCCACTTATTTTTTTGACAACTAGTATTAAATAAATAAATATATGTTCTTTATATTCCAATTTTAAATTATTATAGAGATATAATGATCTTTGCTCCGGTGTTTATTGTATGATGTGATAAAAAAAAATTTATGATTAATGTAACGTAGACCACTCAAGTCTAGGTGAATTTTCACCCAATAAATATAAAAATACATGGAAATTGTATTTGGGATGATTATACATCATGATATGAATCTTAGCAGTTGGCGTGTTGGTGATTTTATAGAGATTACAAATTTTAGAAAAAAATTAAAATAGGGTAATTTTGAATTTTACTTGGTAAAGAGAGGGAGTGTTGACGTGGACATATATATAAAATCAAATATTTACGAGACATCCGATTTTTTCAGAACGGTTCGATCTGTCGAACCAATGACCCAATAACCCGATCACATGATCGGTTCGGTGTCCGATCCGATTTTCAAAATATGTGATAGTTAGAAAAAGTTACAAGTGCATATATTTTGAAGCACTTATGACCTAACTAGGTCAAAAATGTCATTTTGGTCAAAAAATTGGAAAAGTGTATAGAAAATTTTGTGTCTAGGCCCCTTAAGTTCCCCTTCTCCGAAGCTGTCAACCTCCTTCTCGTTGCCTTGTGTGTGAATCCAGTAGGTCGACTTCTTCATGAGGAATTTTGGTGGTCGTCTCAGCTCTCCAGAAGATTGAGGCCCCAAATATGTATTGAACCTCTTTATTGATGATGATGATGACATATATATATATATATATATACAAATTTATTGTATTAATAATTTGCAATTTAGTGGTGAGGTTTGGATAATACAATATAAACTCTATAAATTAATATTTTTGGGACCACTAAAATTTATTAATTAAGAGAGTTATTAATTAATCTATAAATTAATAATTATTAATTTATAGTGA
>JAYJMF010000034.1:1303963-1320920 GCA_036873715.1 Salvia sclarea | reverse complement strand
ATTATTTAATTCTCCAAAGCAGATTAATGAATCACATGGAACAACATTACACCAAACGATAAGGGCAACACTCATGGAAACAAACCTTTTGTACAGACAAACCAAAAATGTGCATTAAACAAGAAAACAATTGACGAATTTGTCCCCCGTGCATCGCACGGGCACAACACTAGTTATTAATAGTAAAAGAATACTAATTATTAAAAAGATAAATCAAAATAAAAACTTTCAAAAGAAATTCTGATTTGTCCGTGCATTATAATTAATATAGGCATATTAATTGGTTTGTTGGCTAGTTAATTATATTTGTTAAGTTTTGATTCTTTCTGTATAATACACACAATATTAATGAAAATGGAGATTAGAGTTAAATATGATTGGTTTTTATGTGGCATTGTCACATAAACGGTGGGCACAATAACGAATGCCCACGGTGGGCATTGGAGAGAAATTGGGTTTTGGTATGGGATATGTTCTTTCAATAATTTGACCAAATTGTAATATATATAGTATATATATATATATATATATTCTACGGAAAAGAAAAAAAAAGGTTTTATAAAATAAAGTCGCATTAGTATAGGGTGCGACTTCAGTTAAATGTAGCTTTGCAGTAGCGAGCCACCGATTAATTCCCTTCATAAAACACGAAACCCTATCGTATTTATTTGTCCGTTTCGTACTCGAAGACTCCCTTTCAAATCCCCAATTTTCTCGAGGTTTCAATTAGGGTTTAGCTCCACTCGAGAATGATGCAGCAGCCAGGAGGTATGGCGCCACCACCTATGGGGATGGATCAACAGCAGCCGCCCCAGCAGCAGTGGATGACGATGCCGCCTCAGCCGCCTCATTTCTGGCCTCAGCAGCAGCAGCAACAGCACTACGGTGCGCCGCCAACCAGCGCCGCTGCAGGCGGCGTGGCTGAGGAGGTTCGATCTTTGTGGATTGGGGACCTTCAGTACTGGATGGACGAGAACTATCTCACATCGTGCTTCTACAGCACCGGCGAGGTATATTTCAACTTCTTTTGAGATTCTATGGATGTGTGGTAGCACGGATTCTTTTTCTGTTAGATACTTTTCTTAAAAAGGGTAGAGACTTCTTTTCCCTTTTGCTTCTTGCATTAGGATTCCCACATCCCAATGAGAAATTGTTGTCTGAGTGTTGGGGTGGTTAAGAAATTATCGTTCTGCGATGAAGAATCGGTAATGATTGGTGAAGGTTCCGTTGAGGAAAAAATTAGCATATATTATTGGAGCGATTGTTTTATTTGTTTATATATTTCTTTTGTGTGTTTGTGTGGCTGGAACGTGAGGGTTTACACATGCTTTCCTTGCGATTTGAAGTCAACCATGTTTGTCAGTCTCTACTTGTAACATTTACTATTTGCCTGTTGTATTCAGCTAGTGTCTGCTAAGGTGATTCGCAACAAGCAAACAGGCCAATCTGAAGGGTATGGCTTCCTGGAGTTCAGGACTCATGGTGCTGCTGAAAATATATTGCAAACATATAATGGCATGATGATGCCTAATGCCGAACAGAGCTTCCGACTGAACTGGGCTAGTCTTGGTGCGGGAGATAAGCGTACAGATGACTCTCCCGAGTACACAATTTTTGTGGGAGATCTGGCAGGTGATGTTACAGATTATGTCCTGCAGGAAACATTTAAGGCTGTCTACCAATCTGTCAAAGGTGCAAAGGTTGTTATAGATAGGGTCACTGGACGCTCCAAGGGATATGGATTTGTTAAGTTTGGGGATGAGAGAGAGCAACAGCGTGCTATGACTGAAATGAATGGTGTTCTCTGTTCGACTAGGCCCATGAGGATTGGACCTGCAGCTAACAAAAAACCTATGAATGCACCAACTCAGAACGGTGAGCAGATAATTATCATCTTGCATCATTGACTCTTTCTTTCAAAGCAGGTTTAACAATGTTTGTTATGTTTCGTAGATGCTTATACAATTCTACAGGGTGTCTGTGAACTGTAGATATTCCAATTCGCCAGTTTGTTCTTGTGGAGTTCTAATATGGAGTTTTAGATTTGAACCGTCTTGTAGTTATAAAATCGAAGATTCGCCAGAATTTCGTTCCAGTACTTTACTAGCCTTGGAATAATATATAATTATATAAAACACCAAAAGACTTATAAAACTCATGTTGTCTCGAAGCAGGGAAGAGAGAGGCTCTCATTTACGGGGGCCTGGGACTGGTTTCAGCTGAAATGATTCCCCTATAATGCGTGGCCTCCGTTTAGGTCAGTTAAATTTGTATTTGTCATAAGCTACCTTCATTCCTTTGTGGCATTTCGTTTGCTACAGATTTTCTTTACTTTCACAAGTTTTCCCTTTAAGTTACCAGTCAATTGGGTACCATTTCTCGCACAGAGCTTACCTTCTAATACGTCTCTTTCAGTCAACTACGTCCATGTCTTCCTTCCTTTTGATTTTTAGTAGGCCTTTTTTGCTGCTAGTTTCTCAATTCGCCCTACTTTTCTTTGTAGTTAAAATATAAAGAAAGTACATCAATGTATTATACAACACCATATTTATATGCTATCTACTCTTGGTAGCCTAGTTGAAATGTTTAAGTCCAATTAGAAGGCTACAGAAGCTGTTTTGGACTGCTGCATAGCTGTGAGGTGACTTCGAGACCATGGTAATGTATTTTATGCAAATATATGGACAGTCCCAATTTATCTTTTCTGACCGGACTTCAGTATTAGTGCAGAAGTTGTGCAGTTACAGAACTCTCTGGTGCATTGAATCTTTGTGTGCCTTAGAGAAAGTCTGATTTGGCAGTTAATGAACCTGATTGGTTTCATATTGTTGAATGCGTAGTAATTGTTTCTGCTTTGCTTGTTTAGAAATTTTGTGACTTTTTTGGTATTCTGGTTGGAGCTCTTATCCTCTTATTTTCATTTCTGTTGTAGAACAGCTGAGGATATAGAATGGTTGGGACATGAGTTATAATCATTATCATTAGATGGGATGGGTTTGGGAAGTTTGCTTTGGTTAAGTCGAAATGCTTGAACCTTTAGGCAAATGCTCAAAAGATGCTTGGAGCACAAAGGGGGTAAACAATATTATTCTAATATATCAGAATCTGCCTGGAAAGTAAGATACACTGAGGAAAGTAAGGATCAGTTGAGATAAAATCTTTTGCAGACAATCTGACATCTTCTCCGTTTGGCTAGTCAATGGCTGCACGCCATTATTTCATTCCTTGCTTGATTTATCTCTTATTATTGACAGAAAATAGCATATAAAGCATTTTATGGCAACAATTTTTACAATTATTTGTTGTTGCAGCTTCGTATCAAAATCCTCAAGGAACTCAGGGCGAAAGTGATCCCAATAATACAACAGTGCGTAACTTTTTTTAACAGTTCATACATTTCTTACTATGTGGGACTTACTTGTCACTTTTAAAATGTAGATATTTGTTGGCGGTCTAGATCCCAATGTGACGGATGACCATTTGAGACAAGTATTCTCCCAGTATGGTGATGTTGTACATGTTAAAATACCAGTGGGAAAGCGTTGTGGATTTGTTCAGTTTTCCGATAGGTATGATGGTATTTCCTGCAGTTATAACTTTCATGTGCCAACTTCCTACTGATCTGCTTCTTGTAAATACTTGTGCTAGGTCCTGTGCTGAACAAGCTTTAGCCAACTTAAACGGTACTCTGCTAGGGGGGCAGAATATCCGTCTTTCGTGGGGACGCAGTCCGTCAAACAAGCAGGTTGAGCATCAAAAAATGTTTACTTAACTGCTCCTGCACCTAAATTGCATTTCTAATTTCATTATTAATTTTATCAGACTCAGCAGGATCAAAACCAGTGGGGTGGGGGTGCTTACTATGGATATACGCAGGGGCATGAGGTGCAAGGTGGATTTGCTCCTCCACAAGACCCGAACATGTATTATGCAGGCTATCCTGGATATGCAAACTATCAACAGCCACAACAGGTTTGCCCACTTTCAGTATCTACTTAATTTGTTGTACTTAATTAGTCATCATATCTTCCTATTTCATGTTTTGAAAAAATATTCTGTTTTTCTGAATGAGTTCTTAACTGGTTCTTGTGGTGTAAACAACTGATCAACAACTTGTTTGGTTGATTGTTTCATTAAGAATTCTTGTATGGTATATGGTCCATCTCCGTCTTGCCTTAAATGAGGAACTTTTTTTCTTACTTGAGACTCCTCTTACGAATCTAATTTCCATCCTTCTGGTTCATATAAACATTGATCAAAGTATTAGACGGTTTGCTTTGTTTTAATGGTCACAAAAGTGATAAGCAAGCATGGAATTATTCACAATGAGCAAGTCAATTAAAATGATTAAATTTTAAACAACTTTAGTACTGATTTTTGTTACATCCTATTGTTGTATGCTCGATAGCTGAATGTGTATTTTCATTGTTGCAGTGATCTGCTGGAGAACAGTCGGAGCTTTTCCCATGCTGAGTGGCTTATTATATGATATTGCCAAGTCGGATTGGACTTATATCTAATAATATTTGGTGCTATTGTATTTCGGTTTTGTTGACCTTTCCCCCCCCCACTGATTTGGAGGTTTTCTTAGTAAACTACATGTATAATTGTAGTTCTTTGCTTACTATTACTATGTTGTTGGAATGAATATGGATTGCGTGGCTTAGTTTTGAGATGTGCTGTTTCTGCTAAATTGCTGACATGAACATGCTGCGGCAAATTCTTGTAATGTTATTCGTCAAACTAACATTTGGTGATTATTTCTCAGTTATCAAGCTTTCCATTTGTTTAGATATCGCATCAATGAATTATTAGCCTTGAAAAGAAAATTTGGAGTACCGTATTATTCTTTCTTTTAAGGTCTTTTTATTGTTTACTATATCCGTGCTTTTTTTTTCTTGTTATCGATACCGTTTATATCTAGCTGCGTGATATTTACTCTTTACTTTTTGAAAGCTATTATTTCATTATTTGGGGATTTTTTTTAACTTATGCCAGTAATAAAATGTTAATGCGTGTATTGTATATGTTGCAATTTATAGATTTTTATTGAAAATGTGAATACTTTGATCATTAAAGTGATTTATCCTTTCAAAAAAGTGGTTCATGTTTGGATTGAAAACCGGTGGTTATCCTGAACAGTTATAATAACAGAATATAAGTGGGCAAATTCAAAATGTCTTTTTAAGATGGTGGAATAATATACACGCCAAATTATGCATGTGAAACTTTTTCTTAAAAAAGCCAATGAAATGGGTAGGGTGTTGGCGAATTGTCTCACTTTTATTTTCACACAAATCACTTTTGAAAAGTGAAACAAATTCCGACAAATCCTCTCTCCAAAAATATAAATAAATAAAGACGCGCCGCGCACTGTAATACCGTTTACATGTCTGTCTGCTTCCGATTGGTCAGAAATTCACACTTGGCCAAACCAGCTGAGAGTGTTTGTAGAGGCAAGCAAGAACAAAATCCAGCGAAGTAGCAAAAAGTAGTTGTATTTTATGGTAACAAAACCCTGGTTTTATTCGATCATGGAAGTGAATGTGGTTTTATTGATTATGTTAGTATTGGTATGTGGCGCCGCCACTGCTGATTACGTCAGGCCTCCGCCGCGCTCAACTCTCTCATTTCCATGGACCAAGAAGCCCTCTTCCCAGCCTCACCAGGTTCATTTCTACTCCATAACCTCAATTCCCAACCAAGACTTAGCTCTTACAGTGTTCTTTTCTGGACAATCGCGATCGAGATTTTTTTATTTATTTATAAAATTTTCTTAATTGGGTATTGAATGATTTTGGGTTCCAATATTTTTTGGGGGAGATGGCTTTGTCTTTGTGGATAATTTCTACTCGAATCATCTTGTGTAATTAATAATCAGATTAAGTGAACATTTATCTGATCATTTTCTTTGTGATTTAAGAGATTAGGTTCTTCAATGCATGAATGGCGGTTGCTATCTATGTAGACTTTGTTACACAATGCTTTATCCCTTTTTAATTGGATGACAATAAGAAATCACAGCCTATTGCTCTGATCTTTTCTTGTCTTAAGTGGCTCCAATTTAGTTATTAAAGGCTCTCTGGGGTAGTAGATTTTGTATTAAATGCACACTATTAAAAGTACCGAGCATCCTACCGATTTTTGGGCTGTTTTATTAGTAAAGGTGTTTTGGCAGGACCTTAATTAAGGTTGGATTAGGGCTGTTTTTCTCGTGTGTTTTTTCTTGCTTTCTGTAATTGCTTTGTTCTTAAATTCATAACATATTTATATGGATTGAGCTCATCCTCTATCAAATGGCACTTGTAGGTTCACATCTCTTTAGCCGGAGAGAAGCATATGCGCGTTTCTTGGGTCACTAATTCGAAGCATTCTCCATCCATGGTTGAGTATGGAACATCTTCGAAAAACTATAGCTTCACCTCTCAAGGAGAGAGCACTAGCTATAGTTATTTTCTCTACACCTCGGGAAAGATACACCACACTGTCATTGGCCCGTTGGAACACAACACTGTTTATTACTACCGTTGTGGAGGAGAGGGTCCAGAATTTCAGCTCAAGACCCCGCCGTCCCAATTCCCTGTCACTTTTGCTGTGGCTGGTGATTTAGGTCAGACCGGGTGGACCAAGTCGACTCTGGATCACATAGACCAGTGCAAATACGACGTGCACATGCTTCCTGGAGACCTCTCGTATGCTGATTACTTGCAGCATAAGTGGGACACGTTCGGGGAGCTGGTGCAGCCGCTTGCTAGTGCAAGGCCATGGATGGTGACTCAAGGAAACCACGAGAAGGAGTACATACCGGTACTGGAGGATAGTTTCAAATCATATAACTCAAGATGGAAAATGCCCTATCAAGAGAGTGGATCCACTTCAAACCTATTTTATTCGTTTGAAGTTGCGGGAGTTCACATCGTCATGCTTGGCTCATATACGGATTATGACAAGCAATCCAATCAATATTCTTGGCTCAAGGTTAGTCGAGTGGCACATTGTTGAGTATGTAATCTTATTTTGGTCTCTGCTTTCACTTTCTGTCTGCAATGATTTGGAGAATCAGGGAATGTATAATCTATTGACTGTTTTTGTAACTAATTGCTAAGTCTAACACATCCTGGTAAGGTTAGGTGACTGATTTCTAGTCATGTTTAGTTTACAATTGCCTTGTAGGAACATGAGATAATATAGGAAAATATTGCACAGGAATCTGGCCAAGTTCCAGAATATTATGAAGTTTGTGTAGTTTTTTTTATCAAGTGTTTTTTATTTGGTTGAAAATTGGAATTTGACCATAGTTTATGTATTTGCAGCCAATTGACCCTAACAAAATCATTTTTACCTCTTAAATGGATAATGCAATTGGAGGATGAAGTGAAAGTAAATAAAAGTAGTAATGAGACATAGCTTCTGTATATGAGTGTGTGATTACTTACCTCGAGAAGAGTGGCTAGTGATTTCTTCGTTGTTCTGCAGGCTGACCTTTCGAAGGTAGACCGCAAAAGGACACCTTGGCTTCTGGTGCTATTTCACGTCCCGTGGTATAACAGTAATGAGGCTCATCAATGTGAAGGCGATGACATGAAGACAGCCATGGAGCCATTGCTTCGTGCTGCTGGTGTGGATTTGGTATTGTCTGGACATGTACATGCCTACGAGCGCACGGTAATATTTCCGCTGTGAATATTGTTTACTTACTGTTGCTTTTTGAGTACTGATATATTGCCAACAGAGCCGTGTGTACAATGGAAGATCGGATCCTTGCGGCGCTGTCCACATAATAATTGGTGATGGTGGAAACAGGGAAGGTTTAGCAAACAAGTAAGTTTTGGACTAGTAATATTTATGTCATTAAAGCTGCTTAGGAAGAACATTAGGGGAAATTGCTGTTTAGTATAGTGAATATAGAAGAGGCACACTCCGGTGCATCCACCATAATTAAAACCTAATTGTGATTAATAAACCTATATAGGGATTAATAAATCCTAAGTGTGAGTTAACAATCCCTAATTGAAGATTGGTG
The DNA here is from genome assembly GCA_036873715.1 of Salvia sclarea. Classification (NCBI taxonomy): domain Eukaryota; kingdom Viridiplantae; phylum Streptophyta; class Magnoliopsida; order Lamiales; family Lamiaceae; genus Salvia; species Salvia sclarea. Next base: position 1,312,897 of record JAYJMF010000034.1, on the reverse strand, counting down.
AACAACCCTAACTGGAATGGATGTAGAAAATGTCATCACAGAATTATCTCTTTTCCTGCCAATTCTTGCATAACTCCTTAGTAGTGGAAACGTAAGAAGTGGTTTGATAATGATATGATACGCAGGTACATTGATCCCCAACCGGAGTGGTCCATGTTCCGTGAAGCAAGCTTTGGTCACGGCGAGCTGAGGATAGTGAACTCGAGCCATGCATATTGGAGCTGGCACAGGAATGATGACGACGAATCAGTGAGATCAGATCAAGTGTGGATGACTTCGCTATCCGGCTCGGGCTGTCTCGATAGCAAGGCTGATCATGAGTTGAGGAAAATGCTATTGGAGCCATAGGAGTTGTAGCTTGCCCTTGTACATATATATACTCGAGCTATTATTATTGTATAGACCTTAATATGTAGTGCCTATTTCTCGAGTCTCCTTCCAAATGCCCAAATCTCATACTAATATATATGAAATATCAACTTTACAGTTTACTCGAATTTTAGGCATTTGTGCTTGTGGATCCATACCATCTAAATTAAGCTAATATGTGTTTGAGTTAGATATTTTCGACCTAAAAAAAGAACTTTTTAAACTTATTTGTATTCGAACTAGCCTCTGGCTGTGGAGCAATCAATCGAATGTGGTTGGTTTAATTATGCACTATTTACTCCACTGACTCAATTATGCCATTATTAAATTACTAGATGTAACTTTCAAAATTTTGCGATTAGGTTCTACTATAAGAGTTTATACAAAATGTAGCAATTCATTTCTGGAATTCTTAATCCACAGTTTTCACAATTTTACCAACACGTTGTATTGTATTTGTCTTTTGCTAGTACATTTAAAGGAATGAGATGGGGGATGTGATATTCTATTTTAGGAAATTATATCTAGTTGTACATGCATAATTAATACTATAATCATGATTTGCAATAACAATACTTCAATCGTCGGTAATTTTTAGAAGGAAAAATGAAATTCCGATCACATTTTGTTTTAATAAAAAAATGAATTACTTTTGCCTTATTATACCCTCGTTAATTATTATTTGAATAAATAATTTTTTGACTTGACAAATTTGTATTTAATACGTATGCAGAAGTAACAATAGTCTGAAGTTTACTTTGTAATGGATAGTTATTTGGAACAATTGATCTATTAATAATTATTAATGAATTAATATGTTATAAGATGGTAATTAATGGATTAAAAGCACATGGGTTGTATTTCTTAGAGGAGGAGCAGTTTTCCTATTCCTAGGTGATGTAGGAATTGATGATGCATAAATATATTAATCTCCTTCATTATTTCACACACGCATATTTTCTCATCAGCTAAATACTTACGGGGCTCGTGGATTTACACCACCATTAATAATAGCGTGAATAATAAATATCATAGTTGTGAATTCTATTTTCGGATCAATTATTGCTGTTTTTGCTTCAGGAAGAATTGTAAGTTTTTCCTTTATCTTGAATCTCCACATCTGAATTAATCCATACTCTATTCAACTATTATTTTTCACTGTGTTGAATATGATATTCCAATATAAAATAAGGAACCAATCTCAATTTTTCATTCGTAAAAAGATCTACGATATATGATATATCCATCATCTTATTGAGTGAATTTATATATTTGAATACAAATTTCGTGAAGGGTGATTTTTTTTTTTTAATTCAGATATTTTCACCGTGTACTCAAATATTTCCATAAATTCAGACGAGATTATGAGTTAGGTGAATTTTTTTTGTAGGTCAGTCCCAAAGTTATCCATATCTGTATCTGTGGAACAATTAATCAAATCCCCTTACTGAGAATTCGAACTGAAATTATGAAGTTATAGTGACAAAAAAAACACTTTATTTAATCTTTTTTCTTTTAATTAATCCACATCCATTCATCAGTGTTGGTCGATTAAAGCAATTAGACCTTTTCCTTTTTAGAATAAGCACTTAAGTTTGGAAGGTATATTAGTCTGGAATGGTTGCTTCAAATTTACCATAAGGAATCCTGTTTTACCCCAAATCGGAAACGCCAACAAATTCATCGACAACACAACAATCCCACTTTGAAAAAAGAAGATTAAAAATAATAAATTATACAGTCAACGGAGTTGGTAGCTCTCACCTGATCAACTTCACCACACGCCTCTCTTGAATATTTCCTCATTCACAGAAAACACCTCAATTCTTCATCGTTTTCTTGATTTCCCAGAATAAAAATCCAATCTTGCTGAGGATCCAGTTCCAAAAATGCATGATTTTTGTTTCACGATCCCATATGGGCTGCTCTTGGTGTGCGGCGGCGTGATCGGCTACCTCAAGAAAGGCAGCGCGGCGTCGCTCGGCGGCGGCGCCGGCACCGGATTGCTGCTCGTCCTTGCCGGTTATCTCAGCCTCCAAGCATTTCACAAGCGCAAAAATTCTTACTTTGCTTTGATTCTTGAAACGGGTATGCCTCATTTTGTTGCTCACTATAAATGCTGCCATTAATTTCATGAGTTGTTGAAGTATCATGTCTAATTGTCTGTTCCCTTTTTGGGGTTAAGCAGTTAATCCGTTTGTTGATCTCTTAATTTGGATCCGTGTGAAAAGATTTAATGTTCGTGTGCTGATGAGATTATAAAGGAATGTTTTATGCTAAGATTATGATATCCACCTTTTCTAGAGATAGCTGGGGCAAGCTAGATAATTTATGAATGGAAGACTCAATTGTTGCTAAGATTAAAATCTTTTTCAGATTATTTTGCTGCTGTTAAATTAAATTGTTTCTCTCATTCTCCTCATTGTTTTTAACAAGATGCAAACCTTCTATAAGTGGATTTAATTCGGCTTGGAAATAAATTTAAAGAAATTATATAAGACGAAAGAAAGTAGACTCATTTTATGGCTTCCCAAACATGGTTTGCTGGTTGTGGTGTTTGGAAGAAAACAGATAGTCCATTGAACATCACTGGATGAAGTTTTGGATAAAATAGATTTGCTTAAATTGATCAAGAGATGATTTTGCATCACAAGACTTGGACTTCCATGTTTATGCATTGCTGTGTAAAGTAATCTGCAGCTGATAGCTTGTAAATCAGAATATTATCTGTGGATTAGCCTAAGAAGACTGAGCAAATTTTCATGGTCATCTCTGTTCCAGTGTCTCTATAGAAGGCTATAGGTTTCTCCCAAAAATGCCGTTTTTATCTTATTTATTTTAGTACTTTGGATTCCTTCACTTGTAACTTCTCAACTTCATAGAATAATTTACTCTGGAATGTTATCGAACACTATGACATGCCGCTTTTTGTATGCCATGTTTCTGTTTTTAGATTATTTTTTTTCCGGTTAGAATGTATCAAACTTTAGATCATTTTCATCTTTTATGCCATATATACTGTAATCACCATTTGTTATTTTCATGCTTATAAAATTTTGTCACCCTGTTCTAATAATAACTAGTTTTCTCCCTCTGGATTGTCTCTAACAGCTATTGCTGCTACTCTATCGTTTATCATGGGTCAACGATACATGCAAACCCAAAAAATCATGCCAGCTGGTATCGTTGCTGGGATCAGGTAAGAAACAGTAGATTCTGCAGTTTGGTAAAAAAAAATTTATTATAATGTTACAAAATGGATGCATCTTTAACTCGTTGCGTTGAAGATTGCCTAAAGGCCGACTCCTTATGACCATTTTTATCTTTACTGAATTTTTTTATTAAGATATTAGTCCTGTTGTCTACGTATTTGTTTTAGGTTACTTGCTTAAAGCATTTCTTCTTCCCTACTCTAGGCATTTTGAGAGAAAAGAAAAAAAAAAGTTCTTCTTTCAAAGTTCTTGTTGAAATGAACTTCACATCCATATTTCGTAGCAGTAGTAACCTCAGTCAAGTTTTCTCCAAATACTCACTAAGTTAATCAGATCCTCCTTGAATAGAAATATTTGAAATAATTGAGTTTATCGATGATTTCTTAATAAGCAACAGAAGCTTCAGAGTTAATAGAATTGCATAGTCATTTTTTGAGCCATCAGTTGAGTAGCTTATTTTCTGAAACATCTTGGATGAGGAAAACTGCACTCCATTACAGAAGTGTATTAGTGAAACACGAAAGCTAGGAGAAAATCTAGTAACGTTACATCGCGTTAGAACAGTCCCTTTTGTGGTTTTGTTGAGATTGCTGTTTTGTGTGATGTGCAGTGTCGTCATGGCTGTATTTTACCTGTACAAGATCGCGACTGGCGGAAACCATATTCCACCAAAGAAGGAGTAAACATGCCACATACTGACTGATTAGAGTTATGTTTGATTATGTCAAATCTTTCTTCTTCTGTATTTTCTTTTGGCAATATATGGTGTATGAGTTGATAGTTCATTCTCAAAGATTAGCCGACAAATCATTACTTAATTTTCCTGTTGTAGTATGTGATTCATAATTTTATCAGAATAAACATGGTGAGAATTTTTATACAACACTTCAAAAAAGTATGAGTTGGGACGTACTAGTAACTAGATGGAAAATTTTGCTTTCGGGTTGATTAATTGGAATCAGCTCTTGAGCGTGAGCATCAAATGTGATCAAACTTGGTTTAAATGATAAAAACTTGCAATAACTTTGCCATCACATGTTTGCCAGCAGTTGAAACTATGGACTATGGATAATGTTTCCCTCTTAGTAGAAACTAATGTGCACAACTTTTGTCACCATTCAATATTCAACACTCATTCCAAATGAAAAAACAGATACCAAAAACAAAAAGTCAACCTGCTCAAGAATTTCTGAACCTCCATATCATAACACTTCCATTGCTCGTGTAAATCCACTGTTATATATACACAGCTAGTATTTATACAGAATGTTGACAACCTATACATTAGTACACAAAGTACTGCAAACTAACCCGAAAATGCTTCAAAGACAATGCATCAGCAACCCGATGATCTGTAATAGTCGGGTGGCAAAGATGGACACCTTTCATTCATGTGCGGATAAGGATCCATGGTATTGTATCCAGGCAGTTCCATCCGATATTTCCCTCGAATTTGGCAGAAGGGGAGTTTCACAGAGTCCCCGCCATTGCACCATGTTGGCAAACGGCTCGAATTGTTCTCGAAGAACTTGAGAGAGTATGCATCCTTTATCTGAAACATTTCACACCAGTTAGCTAATAGTTTAGTTTTGCGATTTCTGCTTCTGCAGATGGCAAAAAAATTGCCAATTAAATCCAATTGTGGTTCATTACTTCATTTATCTGAATTAGGATTTATTAATCCTCAATTGGGGTCCACTAATTACAATTAAGACCGGATAGTAGGAAATAAAGATGAGAACAGAAAAAGAAGAGACATTTGGCATACTCACCGTGAACTCGGTGACCTGAGTAGAGCTTGCAAGTTCTCCAAACAGCCCTGCTTCCTTGTACAATTCAAACACAAATGCAACGCACGATGTCGACTTCCCATCAGCATACACCCAATTATCTTGCTCGGGGATAGCCAACAGTTCACCAAACGACGATCCACGCTTCTCCACTTCAACAAGAATTTCACCAAGACTAAAGTTCTGCTGGGTTCAAATAATATCAATTTTCTAAACCTCATATTTTGTTTCTTCAATTGACTTAAATAACAGGAAGCCATTTTCCCATAGTGAAGAATTAACTAAATTATAATTACACCCTTAAACCTGCCAATTTTTTTGCTTCTTCAGATATTGGTAGAAATAATATTGACTGTCTCACGTTTCATGCATCATATAGTCTATGTTGTGGATGCTCAAATTCTATTGAGTCCATAATTAACCACTACATGTTTATAAGAAATAAATCCATCTGTATTAGATCAATGAGACATCAAACGAAACCTGAGTTCCAAGTCGTTTGTTCAATGCTTCGTTCCACATGTTACCGGCATAAGCAGGCTGCATTTGTGTCCAAACAGTCATAACAGAGGCAACCTGTAAACAGCCCACAAATTAAAATGGAAGAGAAGGGAACCAAAAGACATTGTGGTCACACATCAAACTCATTCACAGATGTAATCAATAAGATCACCAATTTTAGTAATTGAACACAAACTTGCAAAGCCGTGTGCTTCATGCAACCAGTTAGATTTTATTTCAAGAATTTGACGAAAAGATCAAAAGATGACCGAATCACACAGTATGTATGCTTGCAGCAACATGATAGAAACGCTGATATGAACAATAAGCTACAGCAGCGAACAGAGAAGACCAATAAAGGACTCTTAGTAAAGAAAAAATATGCAAACCAGATGAGCATCAAGGGGTGCTGGATAGTTATCGCTAATAGTGTCGATCCAGCTAAATATCAGGTTATGGTAACCATACGGTCTCCCCGACATACTTTTGGCATACTTCCATGCAGCATCTCCGTTAAACTTGGCCCGGATTTCAGGATGCAAAGGGAGCAACGCTATGTGCGGATTGGACTCATCCTTTGTTAACTCAAACTCCCACCATTCCTCCCACGGTAAAATAGCAATTACATCTTCTCCCTAGAAAAGAGGCCTAAAATCAAAATGGTACTTGTGCAATCCACAATAATTGCAACTCTAAAAACAAATAAGATACAGAGAGACATGCAAAATAACAAATGTGCAAATCAACCCCAAAAATTTAAAAGAAGTTAATATACAGGATGATCTCAACCATCACCTTTTCATTTTCATGCCCCGATTCTGCAACCCATAGCTTCCCTTGGTCGTCTCTTAAGCAGACAGCCGAGTGACCGGCATAAGATCCAGTCACCCACTTCTCCAAAGTCTCGAAACCACCCCATCGCCCTCGAATTTTGGATATTGCAAGGAAATCTCCTGACTGTATCTCATCAACGGTGATGTTTGTGACCCACGGTTGGGGACGTTCCTCAAAGGAAGCACCCATGTGCTTTTTAAGAAAAGCTATGTTCGAGTTTTCGCCCCATTCAGTATTCGTGAATAGAGGGAACACCTCCCAGAGAGCCTGAAAAGTTCCTAGCATTCCTGCTTGCATCAGAAAAATTGAAACCCCCCTGTTTTTGACCTGATTGCCACAGAAGTTCAGTCACAATTGATGTGGAAAATCTTGCTGCAAAATATGCAAGTCAGGTTAGGAAATTCAACTCACATATTCAAATTCAGCTTCTGATTCCCACTCTTTGAATTCAATAGTATGCTCACGAGACAACATGTAGTAATTCCAAGTTACACGGAACGGAGTTGCAAACACATAGAGATCCATACATGTCCAGCTATGCGGTTCATTCAACTGGACACAGGAAAATTCATTCAGATGAGCAGTATCAAAGTACAGAGTCTACAGATAGCATTATTCTCCTATTTGAAATATCCAACATAGTTCCACTTCATACCCGACCACATCACACAACATTCATTAGTTAACTGCAAACCAATCTACAAAACCATGATGAACTGCATCCAACATTTCAAAATTTAATGCCAAATACTTCAAAAGAAAAGAAAAAAAAAATCCTTCATTTTGCGATCATTTTAATCTCAACCCCAAAGAACTGCATATTTTCCAACTAAAAACAATGACATAACATGCTCCACAAAGACGCAAAACTATCCCAACTATACACAGGAGCGGAACCAGGGGGTGCTGGGTGGAGTATCAGCAGCCTCCAATCATTTTTTTTCACCTTATATTGTGATTTCTTTAGCACCCTTGTTGTCAGGAAGTTTCGATTTCAGCTGACCAAAACTATTTCTATAAGTCTGCCCTGATTATACATCAATAAAATGTACTCCATTGACATGAAGCAGTGCAGAAAATGCTCAAATTAGGACACACAACAATATCCAATTTTGTTAAACCCTAAGCGTCCCAACTTCCAAATATAGGAATCAATAATTCCGAGAAAAATCAGAAATGACCTTCATGTGAAGAGTGCCACCCCCAAATCGACTTCCACTATTATTGTGGAACTCCAACCACGCGGCGGAGTCGTAAAAGCAAGCTCCTTTCCAGTGCAAATCGGAAGTGTTGGGGGAGGTGGCGGCCCCGACGAAAGAGGGCAGCAGGTCGGCGGCGTTGTTGAGGACGTTGAGAATAGGCTTCGCAACCTGCCGGGGGAGCAGCGGCAATACATCGGTGGGGCGGAAGGGCGCTTGCAATGCTTCAACGGAGGGGGTTTGGATGCTGGAGATGGCGAGAATCGCGGAGAAAAGCAAAATTACGTGAGGGGTTGTGATGATCTTCTTCTTCATGGCTTGGAGAAAAGGGTCCTGTTTAAGGAATATTGAACAAAACCTCTTTTCAGGGTTATGGAAATGAGATTCTTCTGAATTCGTATTGGTATTATATAGCGGTGGGAGAGAGGTTGATCGTCTTTCAAGAAACCTTCTCTTCTCTGCAAATGTAAATTGTCTCATGCGTTCAACTGTCCTATTAGACTCGACTTGTTTATTATGTAATCACATTTTCTTTCATTAAAAAGAAAATGTAATCACATTTCATGACTAATAATAATAATGGTGACAAAATAAATTTTAAATTATTAAGAGTTGGATAATTGTCTATCTATGCTGTGGAGAATTTCATTCCTTTTACTTCATTTTAAAACATTAGGTTTATTTTTGCTTGTTGGCCCCTCTTATCTATACCTATATAAAAGCTAAACCTCATTAAAAAAAAATTCCCGCCTAAAATTTCATAGCATTTTTGGTAAATTTTATAGTTCTATTGTTTTCAGAAATTACACCTGCATTTACGGCCTAATTGTTCAATTCTGCATTCTTAATTCCCATAAATTAGGCATCTAAAAGTATTTCCCTTTCTTTCACATATATGGACGCATTTAATGTCTAATCATGTAATTATGATGTTAATTCTTATTGCCTCAACCTACAAGAATTTTAGATTTATAATTTTCTAAATCATTGATTGTGTGCCTCTTAAATCCAAATATAAAACTATGAACA
>JAYJMF010000034.1:1262042-1295084 GCA_036873715.1 Salvia sclarea | reverse complement strand
TTCAGACTGAACTTACTTCACTCTCAGTTTTCTCAGCCTGTTTTAAAAACTGAACTGTGTGTGTCTTGTTGGTTTGCGAAAAACTCCTACTGGTATATTCCCCCCCCCCCCCAAATCCCATACACCAGTTCAATCACCCTCCGAAACCCAATAATATATACATACTATGTTGATTTATCACTACTCTTTGCAATTATCATCAAAATATGTCAATGGACGTTTACCTATAGCCTAACATAATGTATGGAGTCTGTTTCCCAATTTGACTATTTTTACTATAAGTAGGGATTATTATATAATTATATCTCAGATGGTAAAAATGGATTTATTTGGAAATAAAGTATTGAGTAACATTTAATGCTTGTTGACTTGGGGAAACCTCCGTACCGTTGCATGTAGGTTGTTTTAATCAGCAGTTATGGTTTTCTACTTTTATGTATTTTATGTTTCAATGTTAGTTGTAACTTGTAATATGATCACTTCACCATTAATTACTACTACACGTTCAATATAAAATTTAGTTAAATAAGATATAAACTACAAGAAGAAAGAGCTAGAAATAATAGCTAGTCGTTGCGTCGTTTTACCTATTATAATTGATATAACTACTACATATATATCATCATCATACTATAATAGTAAAATTTAGGGTTTGATTTCCACCATTCCCAAAACCCCTAGAATTGCTTCATTCTCAAATCTCTTTTCTGTGATTTTTTCACATAAAAAAAGCCTAAATTCACCACACATGTATATATAATATCCTAAAACTCTTTTAATAAATTACTATCTTAATAAAAATCAATTAAGAGCCGTACACCATACATATCCTAAAACTCTTTTAATATATTTGTTTACATCACAAATTTTATTTATCTAAATGCTATTTACGGTTCCAATATTCAAATCTTAGTAGTAGCTCTCTGATTTGTAAATAAATTTATACTTCATAAAAGAATAATAAAGAAATTTAAAAACAATTGGAAATATTATGCTGAAATCGTTTTAAGTAAAATAATTTGTTTATTTGACTAAAGAAATTTATCCAAATTAAATTGATGGTGCAATATTTCAAATCTAAATCACTTTGTCGATTAAACGTGAGTTGTTGGTTGGAAAAATTGAATTATTTTATGGAGGTTTTCTTTAGGTAAAAATCCATAAAAATTCGATGTCGGATAGATGTTAGGATGTACTAATTGACAATAAATTTTTAAAATGATTAAAATGTAAAAAAAAATCACAAAATAGAAAAATTGGGAGTGAAGCAATTAAGAAGATTTTGGGGATGACATGGCAAAAACCCTAAATTATATAATAAAATACATATACAAGAATAACAAAATATTGAATTAAAAGGAGTGCTTGAATCATAAATTTATAATCGTTTAATATAATATTGAGTAATATAGACAAAATTCTTATTGAAAGTTTATACATAAATTGTTTTAAATAAATTTATACTTCATAAAAGAATAGATTAAGAAATCTTAAAAAGAGTTGGAAATATTATGTTGGAATCGTTTTAAGTAATAAATTTTTTATTTGACTAAATAAAGTGTACTGACAAGACGAGACGAGACTACTGAGTAATATTCCAACAGGGCAATTATGCAACTCTCCAACAAGATGAGACGCAAGACTAGCGTGCATTGGAGGCATATAAGTACGAGATGAGACTATCCTTCATTATTCTGGTTGTAATGTCATTCTCCATTCTGAAATTTCGAAATTTATTGTATTTTATTCATTTTAAATTTCATTAATTAATGTTTTATAGCTTTTTGTCTATCTCACATCGAATATATATGAGATGCTTACAAATAAAAACCTTTATAAAAAGGGTCACTCTATTCACCCAACCAAAATATTGAAAAAGTGGCTCATATTAATATCACGTAAATAATATCACGATTTTATCGAGATTGATAATAAAATTTGTAACAACTTATATTTATAAATTAAGCATATCATAACCAGGGTTATGTGTTTGGGATAATTAGCGTTTATTACTTCACAGCTTTTTGAGACAAGACGAGGCAATCTTGTATTATTCTACAACCATGTAGCTTATCAAGGAACCGAGACAAGACGAGACTACTGTGTATTAGAGATAACCATACAATGTAACCACAAGACTGTATTAGAGATAACCATATAACGTAACCACAAGATGAGACGATACTACCGTCTATAGTTAGTTTTATTGGACTTGGAATATTAAAAAGTCCCGTTGAATCTCGACGGGTTATGCTTTTTTATAAATTTCTTCTTAGTTGGAGTTATTTCGACTATTTATACACAGTTAGTTTTATTGGACTTGGAATATTAAAAAGTCCCCATCGAATCTCGACGGGTTATGTTTTTTATAAATTTCTTCTTATTTGGAGTTGTTTCAACTATTTATATATAATTAATTCTATTATACTTGGAATATCAAAAAATTCCCGTCGAATCTCAATGGAATATGTTTTTTTATAAATTTCTTCTTATTTGGAATTGTTTCGACTATTTATACGTAGTTAATTTTATTGGACTTGAAATATATCAAAAAACAATCGTTGAATCTTGACGGGTTATGTTTTCTTATAAATTTCTTCTTATTTGGAGCTTCGACTATTCATATATAGTTAGTTTTATTGGACTTGAAATATCAAAAAGTTCCCGTCAAATCTCGACGAGTTACAAAGTAGTTTTTTTAAATAAGATGACCAATCACAAAGTCTGATGATCCAGTCCACATCTTAGTAAAACGGGCTATAGCATGAGCTTTATTATGCTTAATTCTAAACAAACTAGATCAATTCAAAATTTCTCTAGAATTATAATGTATCGACCACTTTCTAACTATTCGTAAGAAACACTACTCAAGAATAATCAAGAGTCAAGAACCTTTACTCATGACAAGGATTCACGCATCCCCATTGGTTCTCCTTCCTCAACTAGGTAGTGGCCATACACACACAATGCTCTTCCCAACACAAACACACCTTTTTATCTCGCTCAGGGTTGATCCTGACAAAAATGGGTTCCAAAGCGAAACAATAAAAGCGATCCCTTTATCGACAAATAAAAAGATGTCGTATAATAATCATATAGTATATTTTATTAATCATAAAAATGACATTTACTAGCTTTTTGTCGAAAAAGTCATTTACAATATGATTTATTTCAAGATTTTATAAGATATCATACTCAATACACAAAATTGTCAAGCCATTTACTCTAGATAGATCTAGCGACATTTACGATATCAGATATATTTTAAACAACTTTAACTTTGAGGGACTCCTCTCGTCCAATGTTACAGTTACAAGTATGGTGAACAAGCAAAACAAGCAAAAAAATATTCTATAAGCAATTGCAACATCTAGACAATAACATGCATATTCCATCGATACCACTTAATTTTAACTGCCATCTACTCTTCCCATGCATCATCATCAGCAAATATCGCAGATGTTCCTCCAACTTACTTCTTATAAAATGTTTAGCTTTTATTATATTGTATTAGAGTCACAAAAACAATCTCCAACCAAATTTCTCCTGTGTTGATTACGAAATCCAAGACAACTTATCCCAACTTAACGTATATATTCATACTTCTAGAAAGACAAAATTTGAAAGCCGTTATATATGACAACCAAATTATAGTAGAATTATTTTTGTAACTAATTATAATAAGTTAGTTAGGGTTGAATTATTATTGTAAACCTTATAAATTATTTAAATTTATTATCACAACTTATAAATTGTTTATAAACTCAAACAAACACTCTATCTATTATAATTGCTCAAATGAATTTTCTTGTGAATTACAAAAAAATTATCTTGGAAATTTCATCGTTCAATGAATTGAAAGAATTCTTTGTTTTAATTTCGAAACTATTCGGACTAAATTAATTTTAAAATGCAATCATTGTCATATACTGTATTTAATAAAAAATATTAGAGCTTGTACTGAACTGGAGCCAATGCAGCACTTAATAGAAGACTACATCTTAATGGAGACTACATCATATAATTATAATAATACTTATTTTTGGCATAATATAATTTTTGTTTTGATTTCGAGCTTTTAATGGAAGCAAACATCTTTATAAGTACAATAACATTAAAATTTTATGTGGTCTCCTATGACTCGGTGAGTACGTGTCCTCACATGAGGAATGCTTGAAACCACACCTAATGAGGGATTAATAGATTTCAATTGATTATTAAACCCTTATTAAAATTAATAAATAATTACTCTATTTTGTTCCCACACAATTCTCACGGTGAGGATATTATCACAAGAGTTTGTTTGGTTTATTTTAGCAGGAAAAAGTAAAGAATCCTTATTAACAAATTTTTTAATAAGTTATCTGATTATTAAACTGTTGAACTAAAAATCAAATTGATTATATTATTTCCATGGTAAACCCAAAATATTAGCTGTGAACAAGCTCATCAAATAATTTAATTGTTAACTAATGAATATATTTTAAAAAATAACTAATATTTAAATGTAATCATCAATGTTTAAATACCTAATAACATTGCAATCCATTTGAAATATAACAAAAGAACTTTCTTAATCTATCTCATAAAAATATTTCACCAAGTTCTTTGATGTCTTACGTGTAAGCAACTGTACCCTTTCAATGATAAAATATTGATAAATAACTATGGAAAGTTAAAATTTTATAAAGGTTCTTACTTCATAACTTTGGAATTAAAAAATGGTAGAACAAATCATAAACTTGAAATTAAATAAAAATGATGTTATTGTCCCAACTCTCAAGTTCACTCTCTAAAGATGAAATTGACATAAGGGAACAATATGTTATTCGGAACAAAAAATGCGGATACACGTTGAAAAAGTTAACTCGTTGAGAATATTCTTTCGGTAGGAATCCGAATTTAAAATACATCACTACAATTAAGATAAATAATTTCTTTTGAGCTCGTGAAAGTTTTCACCTAACTAAGATTTTGGAATTGTTCATGTTAAATATATTTTTAAGATAAATATTAAGTATTTGAAATTGAAACAGAACTGATTAAGGTATTATTCCCTCCGTCCCATTAGTATTGGCACTATTTCCATTTAAATTTATCCCATTAGTAATGGCACATACTAAAAAAATAAGAATTTTGCCTTCAAAAAACCAATCAACTTAGTGGAACCCACCTTTTCACACACAAAAACACCACTTTCTTAATTTCCGTGCCAAAAAAAAAGGTGTCAATACTAATGGGACGGAAGGAGTAATTCTTGGCGAGACAACCAAATTATTGTATTAAATTAAACGATTTTAAGATTTGAATATATCGAGAATTATAAACAAGCAATGATTTAAATTATTCAATCAACAGCGAAAAAACATTTGCGATTTAAGATTTCTAAAATACCCCAATAACTGCCAAAAATATAGATCACTGAATTACACCAGAGGCCCAAGTAGGTATACTACCACGATAACACCCACCAAAAAGCCCAGTAAGATTCAATATAGACCATCAAGGCCCAAAGAAATTTAAAAAATCGATATAACAAGATTAGCTGACGTATCCATGTTTAATTTTTAGATCCATCTAACAACCGAAATTAAACATTTAGATTTCGAGGAATTTAAGATAATTAGCATTCATTCATTTACTAAAAATCGCGATGTAATTATCTTAATTGTGTTTCAGTCATCACATAAACTTTAGATCCATTTAAGTTTTAGCAATTGCTTCATCAATTTTGAAGTCGATATAGAGGGGAAATAATTAAATTAAAAAAACAAAAACTGGAAATAATTGTTGAATGTGGATGCATCTGAATGCAGCAGCTCCATCAGAAAGAAGGCGCTGTCAGAATCTCAGCACCACCGTTAAGTTTCTATCGGCAACGTAAAGCGCTGTAAACACCATTGATTCTTTGGTGCATCAGTGACTCTAATGAGTTGCCTCTCCAGATCCAGATCCAAATCGAAGATGGCATATAAAATTATCTGAATAATATTTGGCTTTGCTATTATTTTTCATCTCCTAAACCCCAGATTCATCCTCCTATAGGATTATCATTTTAATTTTAAAATCGAATTGAACGGCAGCTGGTAAAAATTGATGAAAGAAAATGTTTAAAAGGGGGATATTTGGAAAGAAACCAAACGAAAATAAGGCAATTAGTTTGAAAATGTAGGCGCATCTGAATGCAGGAGCTCCATCGGGAAGAAGCAGCTGTCAGAATCTCAGCACCACCGTTAGGTTCATATCGGCAACGTAAAGCGCTGTAAACACCATTGATTCTTTAGTGCATCAGTGACTCTAATGAGTTGCCTTTCATCCAAAATTATCAAATAATATAGACGGAAAGAGAAAACGATTGAAGAAGACCAGAAATCCAAGACGACTGACATGTTTGAAACAATTTTCAGAACCAATCTCTAAACAGAACAGGCTCCCATATTCTATGAGAATCGAGAAGATGAATGAAGCTGTTGAAGAAGAGAGGTGTGTTTATCACTATATATAAGCGAGTCATAAGTCATACAAACCCTAGAATGGCCTTCCTCAATTTACAGCGAGGGACCCGCCGCCACCTACGTCCTTGACTAGTATTTTCATTTTTAAATAAATCCATCACGTATAATATTAGGATAATCTCGTTCCTTCATATGAAATGAATAATAATAATTTAAAACTACATCAATTTTCAAATTCTTTTTGGAAGTTTGAGAATTCGAATTCTAAATCTCTTTTACAAATGTATGATTCTTATTTGCAAACACATGACATCGAATAAAATCCTCTATAATAGACGGAGGTTCAATCCAAATATACGTACTAAATGATTTAGAGATCCTTGCTAGCCTATAAGTTCCCACATTGGACTCACGACTTACATACTTAACTTGAACATGCCTAAAAGACGCAAAAATAACCTGATAGCTAGAAACAATAACTTCATAAAATACTCGGAGTTAGCGTTTGCGAGTGAAGCTATTGCAACAATCTTGGATATATTTGAATAACTTCGCTCGCACCGACAACAATCTTTATATTAGTTGTGACTTTGACATAATTAGAGATGAAAGTGTATACACTTGTAGATTGAGGACATATTTGGGTATTATACTGTGTTCAAACTAGTGTAAACGTCTACATGGAAGATCGAGATTTTAAACAATTTTTACACCATTTTTTATTTATTTTGTATTGAAAGTGCCATGTGGTTATTTTGTTCAAACTAAAGTCTGAATAGTCTTGACTTTCGGTGTTTACTAACATATGTTTATCGATTACAATTTCTCAGTATTAGGTAATAGTTCTACTCCAACCAATTTTTCACTTTTAGCCATAGCCCTCATCCAAACGGCAGCAACATCAAGGCTATAGAATCAAGAAATTATCGAAGGCTCGCAGACATGAATGTACACACAGAAAGAGAATGAATATAAGAAAGTGAATAAAATGTAGAATCATTTCAAACAGCCCCCATCACAAAATGCACTAGTCTGCAAATGCATCAGTTAGTAGGCAAAATGTTTCCAGATAAGGACTGCTGAAACCAAGCCTAAACCTAGTTCTGAAAAAAACTAAAGTTAATATATACCTCTCAGTCTTTCCTAATGGATAAGAAGGAAACAGAGGGTTTATACTTATTAGATGGTCGTAAAGAATGCTGCTCACACCTTGCTCTTGTGCTCCGGTCTATGAGTGTACTCAAAGTCGATGTGAACAAATGCTCTCTCCACCTCAGGCAGTTGCTCGAGTTTTTCTTGTAGCGTTTCCCCAATATTATGTGCTTGGTTCAACATCATATCTTGCGGCAACACAATGTCAACCTCCACAAAGTAATGGGAACCAAAAGTATACGCCCTTACTGTGTCAATGTGCTGAATTTGTTGATGATGATTCCATATCAGATAAGTCAATTTTGTGAGGAAATCTGGAGGTGCTGTTCTTCCAATTAGCGATCTTACGTTCTCAAAAACAGTCCTACTCCAAGTGTTGATCGTGTATAGTGCAATCTGCGACATACAGAATCTTTAGTAAAATCATAGAAATTTTGAAGCCTAATAAACTAAACTAATATTATAATTTAAGATAAGATGGCATGTGTACAAGAAGAAACACAAAGTACATGTACTCACGATCATGGCCCCTGTAGGATCAATCCACCAGAAGTAACGGACAGCCAAAACGGCAGTGGCTAATCCGACGGAGTTGGTGATGACATCAAAGAGATGATCTTGAGCGTAGGTTCTGACGATTTCATTCTTAAATCGGCGGCAATAAATCATAAGCACAAATTTAACTACAGTTACAGATACCATGATCCCTATCATCCACATCTCTTGGCCATGGGTCATATCAGTGGCACTCTGTTCCACAAGAATGAAAAATAATTTAAGTAAAGAACCAATTTAGAGAAAAAGAGCTAAACATTTTGCAACAAATAACTGAATCCACCAGCCCACTTATCAGGGTGTACTATTTTTGAAAGATGAAATACCTTTGCTATCAGTTGCCGAACAGACTCCAGTATAATTTGTAATCCAAGTGTTGCCATAACAGAAGCAAAAACAATGATGCCCTGTCAAAGACGTAATCAGTTAATATTGAACTATAAAAATTCTATTATTTTGAAGCACATGGCAAATCTTACCACTGGCTGCATCCTATTCTTTCCAATTGGGTAATGATACTGGTTCGGATTTTTCATCGCATAGGATGTGAACCACAAGATCAGCCCAGATAATAGGTCAAGGAAAGAGTCCATAGTTGACGCAATTACAGCCAATGATCTGCTCTCATATGAAGCATAAACTTTTGCAATGAAAAGGACTAAATTAGCAAAGTTAGATATGTGAACAGCTAGCCTCTCACTCTTTGCAAGTTGTTTCTCTTCATCCTAGAAAGATAATAGAGCAGAATATAAGTTATAAATGAAGGAATGAGAGGTCAAAGAAGACATAAAACTAATAAAGAGGGAAAAGTAGCATATCATCCAAGCAGTCAATATCAAAACATGCTTTGTGTATTACACAAGGAAAAAGAAACTGAATTGTCTGGGAAATATACACAAGTTACTATTGGTACAGGCATATAAGTTCCAATGCACAAGTTTTAATATGATTATTACTACTTCACTGAGGAAAAGAGTCACTTGAGGAAATTAAGGCGTTAAAATTTGAAAGACATAATTCCAATCTTCGTAGTAGCATGTGTCATGTGTATGGCAGAATTATTTGATAGGGGTTGGGGGAATCAAAATGCAATCTCAGTATTCTGGTAAACCACCAGATTCATGGAGACATGAATTTTAATCTTCATAGTATCATGTGTATGGCATAATTATTTGATAGGGGTCATGGGAATCAAAATGCAACCTCAGTAAGAGCATCTGGTAAACCACCAGATACATGGATAGTCTCCATTTCATTGAATCCTTCCAAGAGTCTCTCCTGCTTTTTGTAATACTCAGCAACTTTTCGTTGTTTTCCTGTTAAGAAAAAAATAATACATTAAAACTCGAATTAAATCTTAAGAGGAAATTAATCCTTGCAAGACTAATAAACAAGGCGCCAATCAAAAGCGGAATTAAGTACTCATATAACAGGTTACTGTGTATGCAAATCGTTTTTCAAATGGTAAGCCTACAGAATTTGAACCTCTGGTTCAATGTGATGGATCTAACGTGAATTTAGGAACATATTGCCCTTGAATGTTTTTCTTCTAAGGCCAAAAAGTACAGATTTTTAATATAAATTAGATACAAAATATATCACAGAATTAGAGAGTGGCTGCCGTTTTCCCACAATGGTAAAAACTGAGAACTTAAATTTTCAAATAAGGAATTTATTTATTGTGGCTGCCGTTAGACTTCCAAAATTGTAACCAGAAAATTATTTCTGACTTGTTCAGATCAAGTATCTGAAAATTGTCATCTGAATCAAATATATCCAGGTTAAAAAAATAAAATAGGAACACATAGCGAAAGGACTTGTTTAAATCCCCATTAAAAAAATTCGAAAGGAGACAGGACTGGAAAGAAAAAACCAAAAAAAGGAGATTTAGATCCAGAATCATTCGTATTCTTTAACATATTTGTATCAGCCGCGCCTTAAGGAAAAATGATTGTTTATTTATACATCGTTCACGACTTATTTGGTAGCTTTTGACACAGTTCCCCTAATATTCTCCACAGAAAATTCGAGGAATTGGCAATGAATTATGAATATGCAGAAAACGAAAAAAGCATTCTGCACACACACATACTTTTGGTCCGGATGAGGCGGCGGATGTTGAAAGTGGAGTGGCGGTTGTCGGACTCGCGCTCCGGCAAGCGGAACTCTTCCAAGTTGAGCCTCCACGAGGGCGGGCGGACGTTGTCGATGGCATCATCGGCGCCCAACAACTCTCGGCGGCTTTCGCCGACGACAGCGGCGCCGCTGCCAGTCTCCATCTACAGAGGTTTTACTAGGTTTTTTAATTTGGGATGGATTTTTGAAAGGATGGAATGCAATGCGGTGGCTGAAATGGTACAAATTACCCGCGATTGGAAAATCTCTATTCCCCTGAAATAAGCATGGGAAGTTGGGATTTTGGTGCCGTGGCCTTAACCGTATGCATACCAAGCACTAATATATACGTGCCCACCAATAATTCGCTCACGTTTTCTCTTCTACTACTATTACTTTACGACTTCTTATCTTTTCCTCAAATAAATTTCTCCTAAACATAAATAAGAAGTCATCCCTAAATATAAAATAATACTTATTAACTAGTATTTTAGATAATATAAACTCACTTTTATTTTAGAAAAAGAAATACACACTTGGAGAAACGGCCTACCTAACCCCTTTCTCTTTTGGTGCAGGGTCATGAGGCTTTATATATTACTACTACTATTCGGAAAAGTGGTTATCAAGTTTATAAAAGTATGTTTAAAGCGAATAGATTCTTTTTCACAAAATAACTGTTCACATTATTTATTTGTCAGACTTTTCACTCTTGTTAATGATATTTATAAGATGCTTCTGTGCATGGTATATAGTGTCATCCGTATTTGTCGTGCGTTAAAAAAATACATATATATATCACAACTTATGCAATTTAATAGTTTTGTAGTATTTGTTTTTTGCGTTAAAAAGGTAATATTGTCACCCTTTGACTAGCCTATTAACATTATGAATTCAATTTATGTAAGTGTGCGGATCGGGTATAACTAAAACGCAATATCCAGATATTCGATTCTCATGCCGCGGTTGGAGGCCGATATGAGCATGTAATTTTAAATTCAATTATCGGTATAGCCGACGGATTACTAGGTTCACCCGAAATTAAAATATATGAGTATGTAATTTTAAATTAAATAAGTCTTTATAATTATCACTTATTTACCTACAGAAATGCTCCAATATTCACTGTGGACACAACTTAACGCGTCCACCGTTCACTCTACAATGTCCAAGTGGATTTTTCTTTTTTAATACCCTATAATTTACCATCTCAACCCATATTTTCCTAATTTAGACTTTCAATATTTTGTCATTTTTTAATCAATATATTGATATTAACAATTAGCATCTCACGTTTACATCCATTAATAGATTCCTAAGTATTTAATTAAGATTTTAAGCAGCTTAACTTTATATACCATAAGTCATAAAAATTAGACTATTTTAATCACTTAAAATCCCACATTTATATTTTTTATGAAGGTTTATCAATTGAAATTGAATTTTTAAAGTAAAATGAGGTAGTACTAAAATCTCACATCAATTTTTTTGCAATAGATGTATTATAAATTCAAAACCAAAAGAGTTTTATATACTAAATTTAATAGTAAAATTAAATTCAAAGCCAAAAGAGATGTATTTGGAACATGTAAGAGTATTTCAATGAATGCAACTGTGGCTTATGAGACGATAACATATAGTAAAATTATTTTTTAAATAAGATTTAGGATATGTACGAGCATTTCGACAAGACGATACAACTGTGGCTTTTGAGACGAGAGCATATAGTAAAATTATTTTTTGGGTTGTATTTGAGACATATACGAGCATTCTGATGAGGCGATACAACCATGGCTTTTGAAAAACATAACATATATTAAAATTATTTTTTAAATAGGATTTGGAACATGTACGAGCATTTCGATGAATACAACTGTGGCTTTTGAGACAATAACATATAGTAAAATTATTTTTTAAATAATATTTAGGATATGTACGAGCATTTCAACGAGGCGATGCAACCGTGGCTTTTGAGACGAGAGCATATAGTAAAATTATTTTTATGCTATATTTGAGACATGTACGAGCATTTCGACGAGACGATGCAACAGCGGCTTTTGAAAAATGGAACATATAGTAAGATTATTTTTTCAATATGATTTGGAATATGTACGACCATTTCGATGGATGCAATCATGACTTTTGAGACGAGAACATATAGTAAAATTATTTTTTAAATAGGATTTACGAGCATTTCGACGAGGCGATGCAACCGTGGCTTCTGAGACGAGAGCATATAGTAAAATTATTTTTTATATAGGCTTTGAGACATGTACGAGCATTTCGACGAGGCAATGCAATGCAACCGTGCATCGATTCGGCGACGTGCATCGATTCGGCGAGGCGATGAAACCATGAAACTTTGAGTTGAGGATATTAATATCTCAGTGTAATTCTTTATCAATTTTAATTAAAATTTATTTTTATATACTAAACTAATTTAATTTGACCAAATAAATATTTCGGATTAAATCTCATCCCTTTGTCTCTCTAAACTCTCCATTTCAAATTTACTATTTTCTGAATTTTTTGTATTTGAATTATTCTATATTAATATTAATGAGTAATTTAATTATGACATTAATTATGTATTATACGATTTAATTTATTTTAATTTGACCAAATAAATATTCTTGATTAAAATTTACATAATTGATATCTATTAAAGTCATATACATCACCTTGATATATAATAATTATTGCGTTTACGATAATCATAATTAATAACGTAAAATAATACCCGTCGAATTTCGACGGGCCATAAACTAATTACATTACATATGAAAAATAATAAAAGAAAATTATTCTCACAAAACTTAAAGAAGCAACCCTATCTTTACAAGTTACGTAAACAAAAAATCCAAATATGGTATATTAGATTTACGCATTCAAGTCGGTCATGAAAGTCTTAACTAAATATTCAAATTTACTCCAAACATTTGACAAAATCACATTTCCGATATGCTCGTAGCGCGCCGAGAAACTGAGCATCTCGCGATATATCACGGCCGACCCGATATGCGTGCCCCGAAAGAAAATAATGCTGCGTACATTCTCATCGGATTCCCATTCCAATGCAACTGTATTCTCCGGTGACGTCATCACAATTTCTATCCCCTACTCCACCGCTCCACCTATCTTAGCCTACTCCGCCCCAACTCCCAACCGTCTGATCTAATCCACTCTCCAAGCAACCCTAATTTGACCACTCGCTCACGAAATGCGCGACGAGTCGAAGACCCCGGCACGTGTCGCCTTCGGATACGCGGGTGCACGCCACTCGCATGAAGTGGTCCGCACATTGCCGTTTTACCGACACAGCGGTGAAACTGGGTTTTGACCGTGGTGGGGAAGAACAGGAGAAGACGTGCGGCGGAGTTGTCTTCTGCTCAACTCTTCAAATTTTCGATTAATAAAGAAATTTGAAAATCAAATTAAAAGAGAGAAAGAGAGACGTAAGACAGAGAGTCATCTTTTTATTTCTTCACACCTATTCATTATCCGATGCCTTCAATCTCTCTTCGTTTCTCTCTCTAGAACTACAACTACAACTACGAGTTTCTCATCGACATTTCCTTTTTCTCTCTCCTCGTTCTGGACATCGAAACCCTAAGGATTTAATTCGTATAAAACACCCCTTCAAAATTCATGATTCTAATTTGTATATATTCTTTGTATGATTAATTGTTCATAAAAATTCTTTCATTTTTATCTGGTATTTGCCTTATCGGGTTTGTGCTTTTGTTCATAGATAGAAACAGATAGATACAGCCCTACGAGGAAAAAAAAGAAAACACGCAACAAAGGAGTTTTTTGAGGGATTTTGTTGCTGTTCAAATTTATATAATTAGAGTTGGTATACATACCGCCGGTTTGGATTATTTTTGGCAACTTGTTCTTTTCTGGTGGTGTGATTAATGCGAAGAAGCGAAGCAACAGAAGAGGACGGTATTGCAAGTGTAGTCGAATCAATTTTTTTTGTTTCGATTTGCATGATTCTTGGATGGGATTTTGAGTTGTAAGCTGAAGATGCAGACACCTGTTAGTTGAGGGCTTTGATCATAACTGGGAGCGTTCATTTTCATCGATATAAGAAGGGGCAAGTTTGCCGGAGGTTATGATCATTAGACTCGTGAGGGGGCTGAGCAGCTTCTCGCGGTGTGTAGTTGTGGGGATTGGTTTCTTAGGGCTATTTCCGTTGGTTGTTCCATTTGGGGATGAGGAATGATAGCCAGAAAAGTGGTGATGGTGGATCAGTGGTGCCGCGTGGTAGGGTTAATAACGGGATACTTCCAAATTCGTTCAGGGCCTTTTCAAGCTATTTGAAGATTGTTTCATCTGGTGCCTCCTCCGTTGCCTCCACTGTGAGGTCTGCTGCATCTGCAGCTTCAGCGATTGTGGAGAGGGATGGTGACACCAGCCATGATCAGGTCTGGTTTTTGAAGATTTCTTGATTATGTTTTACACGTTGGAAAAAAAATGTGGCATTTACAGCGTATATTCTGATTTGGTTTCTGCCTGCATGCTACTCTTGGATTGTGTAGAAGTTTGTTGTGCTCCAACATAGACGAGTTGAATTTTTGGCAGGTTGCAGTTGCTCCCTTTGTGTGACACTTGATGAAATTGCTTTATTAGCAATTATTTTTAGGATCAAGAGACAAGAATGTAGCCACTGCTTTAATCTAGTGGTTCTGCTAAAGCATGCCTGCATGCGTCAGAAGTAGTTTGTTTTGTATGTGTGTTGTATCTCTATAACAGAATCCATGAAATTTTGAAGACATGTTGATGCCATTGCCGTGTGCTGGGAATTGGTTTGGGTATTTTTCTAGTTTGTGAACATGTTTCTATCTGTTTCAACTACTAGTATCTGCAAGTAAAACCTACTGTTGAAGAAATAATGTCTCTAGGGAGAGAGAAATACTAAATACTGTTACCCTACTCTGCCCTCTATACCCTGGTATGTATATTATCAGATTTATGTGTAACTTAGGATTAGTTTCTCATTTCTGTAATGCAAAACAATTTGTCATCTCCAGTCACTAAGCTTTGGGTCAACATGTTTTTCCTTCAATTGGGCTGAGAGGTAGTATATACTGGATATACGACAAACTTACCTTTTTGGTTGGTTTGGCGTTTTCAGTGCTAAGCAGTCGCAGTCTGCGATTGGTTAGATTAATTCCATTTGAACCAATCCTCTTGTCCCAAACCTGGTATTTTCTTCTGAGTAGTTTGGATGGTTATGCTTTATTTGCTTTTGCGGCTGGTTGGGTGGGTCGGCGGGGCTTTTGTCGTTATGTGAAATGAAAAAAAGCGTTTCTCGACTCTTACGTGATCATTGTCAATTTGTCGTTAATCTATCACTTGAAGTTTCCAATTTTTTCTTATGACGTTAGTTCTTAGTTAAATGTTAATCTTTGTAGCATATTTTGAGGAATCGTATTCAATGCATACTATTTTTCAAGATTTAGGTTATTATTTCTCATGTTCCTGTTCTGATTTTATAATGTTCATTAAATTCTGATGGTAACTTGCTATTCTCATACCCTTGTGCTAATTACTAATTAGACGATAATTTTTCATATTGCCAATTATACTCTCATTTGTGTGCTGTAGTTACCATAGAGAGTAGTGACGTTGCTTCAGTTTGAAAGTAAAACAGGACGCTCATACCAAGTCTGCAAATCAAGTGACACTGTTTCTAATCGTAGTGACACTGCTGTTTGTGGAGATGACCTACCCTTGATTGAAGTTTCAGCTTGATTACCTAGAATGTCATCACTAGGATTTCCTGGCTAATATCACTTCATTTTTTGGCAACATCCTTTTGAAACTCCTGTTTTGTTGTTTAAAGCCTGTGGTCTTGGGTATTGCTTTCTGGTGAGACTAACTTTATTATTTGTTGCATATTCTCAAATTTAGGTTTCTTGGGCTGGGTTTGACAAACTGGAGCTTGAAAAAGGCACCTCACGTCAAGTTCTCTTGCTTGGCTTCAGTTATGGATTTCAGATCTGGGATGTTGAAGCTGCTGACAATGTGCGTAATATAGTCTCAAGGCATGATGGCCCTGTTTCATTTATGCAAGTGTTACCAAAACCTGTGGCATCAAACCAGCCTGGGGACAAATTTGCAGACAGTCGCCCTTTGCTGGTTATCTGTGCTGATGGATCCTTTTCTGGAGATGTTAATGCTCATGAGGGATCAGTCCCTAATAATGGGACCTTCCAACAATCCAATGGTTCAGTTAATGGTACTTGTATGCCAACGGTAGTTTGGTTTTATTCCTTCAAATCTCAGACATATGTACATCTCTTAAGGTTTCGGTCCATTGTCCATTTAGTGCGCTGCAGTTCTCGAGTTGTTGCTGTCTTACAATCAAATCAGGTGTGTTCTACTCAGCCAAAACTTAGTCATTTTGTATCTTCGGCTTCAAGTCCTATTAACTACTCTCCTTGGACTTTGTTTTGAACCTGATACAATTTTGTTACAGATACATTGTCTTAATGCTTCTTCACTCGAGAGAGAATATACAATCCTCACAAACCCAGTGCCAACTGGACCTGGAAATATAGGTGTCGGGCCCCTCGCTGTGGGACCTCGGTGGATGGCTTATAGTGGGAGTCAAGTTGCAATTTCAAATGCTCGTCGTGTGAGTCCTCAACATGTTACTGCTTCACCAAGTTTACCTTCTCACTCTTCGAATGGAAGTCTTGTTGGACATCTTGCGCGAGAGTCAAGTAAACAACTTGCTGCTGGTATTGTGACTTTGGGTGACATGGGGTATAAGAAACTATCAAGGTACTATTCTGAGCTGTATCCTGAAAGCAACAATTTTCAGCCAGGGACTGGTCGTGTGAAGGTAAACGGCGTGGCTAACGGACATTCACCGGATGCAGACAATGTTGGGATGGTATGCTGTATTCTTTACAAGTTCATATCTTGTATAGGCATGGAAATCATTTATGCTAAACTTCAATTAGTGTACCTGAACATTTGTCTCACATAATTGTTGCTGTGCATTTGGTCACCCAGCATATCAATAACTACTGCATGTTGTATTTTTAATATTTATGCATGCATGTGCTTTTTCTACATACAGATTCTTATTGATGGATTTTTCTGCATATACGTGTGATGCTCTCACTTTTTTACTGTTCAGCTTTGTTAATCTACAGGTTGTCGTCAGAGATATTGTCAGCAAAGATGTGATTGCCCAGTTCAAGGCACATAAAAGCCCCATTTTGTCGTTGTGCTTTGATCCAAGTGGCGTCCTTTTAGTGACTGCCTCAGTTCAGGGTCACAACATAAATGTCTTTCGCATAATGCCTGGCTCGTCTGGAGCTGATTCTCACGTCCATCTTTACAGGTTGCAGCGCGGCCTGACCAATGCTGTAAGCTGAATCACTCTTTAATATTTTGAACTTCTTCTATGAGATAAAAATTAATATCTTGGTAATGCCTTTTGCAGGTTATACAGGACATAAGCTTTAGTAGTGACAGCCAATGGATTATGATTAGTTCCTTAAGAGGGACGAGCCACCTTTTTGCTATATCTCCTTCTGGGGGTTTGGTTAGTTTTCAGTCTACTGAATCTCATTCGAGTGCAAGAAACAGTGGATCTAGCTTGATGGCAAAGCCTGCAGTTCATGGATCACCGAATTCAGGATTGCAAGTGCTGACTCAACAGAGCGTCTGTGCATCTGGTCCTCCAGTTAACCTTAATGCTGTCAGCCGAATAAGAAATGGAAGCAACGGTTGGAGAAGTACAGTTAGTGGTGCTGCTGCAGTTGCAACTGGGCGGTCTGGCTCACTATCCGGGGCTGTTGCATCAGTTTTCCACAATTGCAAAGGCGATGGTATGCATGGAGATCAGAGTTCCTTGATGAAAAATTACTATTTGCTTGTTTTCTCTCCATCTGGCTGCGTGATACAGTATGTTCTGCATTTTTCTCCTGCTGTGGATGGCACGATGGCTTTGCCTGGAACAAGTCACACTTCTGATTCCTCCCCTGATTATGATGCACGATTATTGGTCGAGGCAATGCAGAAGTGGAATATATGTCAAAAACAAAACCGAAAAGAACGGGGGGATAATATTGATCTGTATGGTGAAAATGGAAATTCAGATAGCAGTAAAGTCTATCCGGAATTAATGAGATATGAAAATGGTGCATTTTCTGATGTTTCTGGTTTGACGAAAAATGAAAAGGTCATTTCTGAGGAAAAACATCATATGTATATATCTGAAGCAGAACTTCAAATGCATCAGAACCAGAACCTGGTGTGGACCAGATCTGAGGTAGGCTATTATTATTGTTGAATTTGAACTTTACTAATAATGTAAATTTGGACTTAGGTAAGAGTTGTGCTGATACAATCTACTTTTTGCATGTGCTGTGGTCAGATATATTTTCAGTTAATGCAGAATGATGACCTAAAAGAAGGTGATAATGGCGGGGAATGTGAAATTGAGAGGTTTCCTGTTCGTATGCTTGAAGCAAGGTCAAAAGACTTGGTTCCAGTTTTTGATTATCTTCAAAACCCCAAATTCCAACGTGGGAGGTATGTTTTGAACTTTTGATGACTACAAATCTGATTACTTGAATGATTTTTACACTATTTAGGCATGTTTACTGTTTTGCTTAAACAATTGATGTGGCTTTTGCTGAATTTGGTTTCCACGTGCTTCTCCTGTCTCTTTAGATTCTGGGAGCCAGAATCATATCCTGGATATGTTCTCTTCTATATATTGGCATTAATTTCTAGTGGTATTTTTTTTCCCTCTAATGCTATCTTAACGTTTCCTTTCTTGATATCCAGGATTTCTACAACTAGTGCGGACAATAATGGTCGCTTTCAAGTTCAAGGGTCTGATTCCTTTTCCTCTGAGGATGGAAAGATTCCGTACAGGTGTCATTCAGGTTCTCTTGATGCCATGGCCAACTGTGGCATTGCAGGGGGGGATGAATCTGACAATGGTCTTGACGCAAATGGACAAGATGGCCTCCAGATATTAACTGATACTAGCAGGGGCTATGTAAATAACAATGATACCTCAACGACTAACAATGAGCAAGAGGAGACTGTATATACTAGAGCAAACACTGGGAGGGAGAGCCAACTTAGATCTGTAAATAATAGAGATGGCTCGAACAGGAAGAACCGATTTGAAGAGGGTGACGAGTTTGACTAAGGTAATTCCTCAACAATTCTTAAAAAGGAAATCTTGTTGGGAGCATCATATGTACTTAGGCGTCCTCACTCCGCAGTTTGTTTGATTGTTGTGATTCTGTAATTGTGTTTGAGTCGAAATGTCGTTTAAATTTGTCTGCCCAGCATCAGGTATGTCGACAAGATTTGTGCTTGATGTACTGGTGGTCCATTGTATGGATTTGATTTAAATGTGCTATTTGCCTTATCACGGGGGAGACGACACTCAACTCAATTAATCTCTACTGTTGTGTCTCCTCAGGTGTGGTGATATTCTTTTATTCTGTGGGAAAATGGCTTTGGGCGGAATATACATATAGAGAGAGAAGCGAATACTAGATGCTTTGGATTGGTGGTGAAAGTGTGCACCTTTTGTTGATTTTACATTCCGTAACAGATGTAAAGAAATTTATCAGATTATAATCCCAATAATAGCTGTTGCCTGCTTCAATATGTATATAAACTTTACGTTTGCAATGTATTGCTGTCTGTCCTATTTCGATTTTTATTTGGTCGTTTAGTGAAGTAATTTGATTAAATTTTACATCTCTTGTGATGGTCATTTTCTCTCACCACATGAAAAGTAATATTGACTATGTGTTTCATGTGTAAATCATATATGTTTGCTTTATTATTAAATGAATATATATAGTAAATCATATGCTCAGTTGAAACGTCTCTCTCTTGAGTAAGTAGTTGGCGAAGCTGAGAGTCATGAGGCAAAGTCACATTCAGGGTACATGGCTCAGTATTTCACCCTCATTTCTGTCACGTATTTGTGTGCGAGTTCTTTCGCATTTCGAATTTATTTTGCCTAGCAATTAAAGATTTTACATACTAAAAACGGCATGCAAATAAACTTGGTATGCCGCACCAATCAAAACCGCAACATGCTGCAAATGTTGGATGTTTTGATAGTTTTAGTCAAATCTTCCATTACATGTATCATGGACAATGCATGTCTTATTTTGTAATATTTGCAAAATTGCTTATATTAATTTTCCACCATTGGTGATTTTGATTTATGTATTGATTTTATGCAATTCCAACTTGTATCTCGGTGGCAACTCTATTTGTGGGTTCTGTTGTATGTGGATTATTTAGGATGTGATCCAGAGATACGTCTTTGAGGAATGTCGAAGAGGAATATAGGGAATACAAAAGAGAAAAAATAAAATCATTAACCATGAATTATAAAAATAAGGTGGGTCATGTTGTTGGTGGAAGTATAAACAAGGAAACGAGAAAAGCTAATAAAAACGAATTAATCATTTTTTTGACTAGTTAAATTTTGTTTTCGTCCGACGACTCCAAATTAAGGCTAAAAGCAATGTCGATACAAGTTAGACCAAAATCCACATATACACGATCAAAATTATAATAAAAAATGCATGATTTTGATGGACAAATTATGCCATCACGATTCACTTGCAATGCATTTTCAATATTATTTATAAAATAAAAACGGCACGTGAGACATATATGAATTTAATATGTCTAAAATAGATAAATCGTATCAAAATTTCGAATGAGTAGATACTACGAGATTCTTATCTTTTATCAAGTAAAAAAGTTAGTAATATATATTACTTTTATTACTCATAAAAAATAAAAAGAACATTACATCATATTCCGTTTATATCGCATGTTATACGTGGTCATTACTATAAGCACATATATGACTTTACAATTACATCAACAATTCCTACCATCTTAATCTCACCGTCCACAAATTCTTCTAGTCCAAATGCTTAAGAATAGGAAAGAGAAAAATAGATAAAAATATAATTAAGCCATGAAGACGTCGTTTTCCATTTTAGAAACTATGTTATATCACATCCCACAAACAATACTAATTTCTCAAATATACTTGATGTGGAGGCAAAGTGAAGCCGCACCAAACTATATAACTCTCTCCATCTTCGTTACTTCTTCGATCTAATATATTAAATATTAGATAATAAATAAACAAAAGCACATATTCTTTTCGAACCCAACCTCCCTTCTTGAACATTAAGCCATTAACACATGACAAATTCTCAGTCTGCAGTCATTTTCCTCCAAACAACCTCTCTTCATCTTCTCTCTGAAGCCTACATTTCTACACAACAAATACACACATTCAGTAAACTCTTTCCTAAGCAAGTTTAGGTGGCCGATAGCTACTCCAAAAACTCCCTCTAACTTTTCCTTTTTTTTCACCTCACATTTCACAAAGGTTTGTTGCAGCTTGTGATCTCTTCCTCTCATCTCCGTGATCGTCTTCGTCTTGGTTGAAGATGCAGCTGCACATATCGCCGAGCTTGAGGCACATCACGGTGCTGCCTGCAAAAGGCTTTAGGGAGTTGTTCAAAGTGAAGATTGGATCAAGAAGGCTGTCGTATCGCATGGTTTTCTACTCCCTTTTGTTCCTTACGTTTCTACTCCGTTTCGTGTTCGTGCTCACCGCCGTTGATGCCATTGATGGAGAGAATAAATGCTCCTCGATAGGTATACACATTCACATGCCATTTTGGATGCATCATTGTATCTAGTCTCTTTTTTTGTTACATCTCCTATTTCTTTGCATTAATGCACCTATACCTATATGGTTAGAGGAGACCGCTTCTCATTCGAACCGCCCGGTTCACGGTTCCAACCTTGGAACTCCCAGTTTTATTTAATGTTATTCTCTTAAATATAAAACAAGTTGAGATATAACTAAAATTTGCACGATTAAGTATAAAAAAATGAAATCTTTATTTATATTATTAAAAATTGATGGTTCAGTCTGGAACAGCGGATCCAGCTATGGTTTGTTAATGACATTGCCATATGTAGTAATGCAATGAACTTTGAGTTCAAAATTTGAGGCCCAAATGCTTAAATTCGTGTGTATTGATCGAAATGCAGGTTGCCTTGGGAAAAGGCTGGGACCAAGAATTCTGGGAAGAAGATACGAACCAAATGTAATTTCTTGAGCTCCATTATTGTTTTTTGTATTGTGAAATCCAAGCTGGTTTGAATGAGAATGTGAAAGATGATGGTTTTTGAGCAGGTACCTGAAGTGATATATCAAGTGCTAGAAGAAGAAACAAATCCCAAAGAGATAGAAATAGGCCCACAAACATTGCAAGAATTTGTTGCAGAAATGAGGAGGGAACTCCCAGATGCCAAGACCTTTGCCATCAAGCTCAAATCCATGGTAAAATTCCCTTGTATCATTTCACTATAACAATGCCAATGGTGAAATGTGAAATGTGAAATGACCTCTCTGTCTCTGTGTGTTTCATTTAGGTAACATTCCTTGAAGAAAGGAGTAGAAGTGCAAAGATACAGGAGTACCTCTATCGCCATGTAGCCTCAAGTAGCATCCCCAAACAGCTCCACTGCCTTACTCTCCGGCTTGCCAACGAGCACTCGACCAACGCCAATGCTAGGCAGCAGCTGCCCTCAGCAGAGCTCGTCCCGTCCCTGGTGGACAACTCCATGTTCCACTTCGTCGTGGCATCGGACAATGTCCTGGCGGCCTCCGTGGTTACATCATCAGTGGTGCACAACTCAGTGCACCCGGAGAAGGTGGTCCTCCACGTGATCACGGATAGGAAGACGTATGCCCCGATGCAGGCGTGGTTCTCGCTGCACCCCCTAACCCCGGCCGTCGTTGAGGTGAAGGCGCTCCACCACTTCGACTGGTTCGCCAAGGGGAAGGTCCCCGTCTTGGAGGCCATGGAGAAGGACCAGAAGGTGCGTGCCCACTTCAGGGGAGGATCATCCGCCATCGTCTCCACCAACACCGACAAACCCAAGGTCATCGCAGCCAAACTGCAGGCACTCAGCCCTAAATATAACTCCCTCATGAACCACATTCGTATAAATTTGCCAGAGGTCCCAATCCTAAATCATATTCATATACATATCCATTGACACCTCTTCCACATTCTTGAATAAAATCTCAAATATGTGCTTTTGTTGTTGTTGTTGCAGATGTTTCCTAGTCTGAACAAAGTGGTGTTCCTAGACGACGACGTTGTGGTTCAGACGGACCTCTCGCCCCTCTGGGATATTGATATGAGTGGTAAGGTGAATGGAGCAGTGGAGACATGTAGAGGGGAAGACAAATATGTGATGTCAAAGAGATTCAAGAGCTATCTCAACTTCTCTCACCCTCTCATTGCAACCAACTTCGATCCTAATGAATGTGCGTGGGCTTATGGGATGAACATATTTGATTTAGAGCAATGGAGGAAAACAAACATCAGCCAAACATATCACCACTGGATTGAAGAGGTAAATCAAGTTACAAAAACACAATACACCAAATTCTGCTTCAAGATTTCTAAGAATTTCTATGCAAGTCTGAGAAACACGCACACACATTGATTCTCTCCAATATAATGTTGCAGAACATCAAATCAGACCTAAGTCTATGGCAGCTCGGGACATTACCTCCCGGGCTGATAGCCTTCCGCGGCCATGTCCACACCATCAACCCGTTTTGGCACATGCTCGGATTGGGGTACCAAGACAACACCACCATGGCAGATGTTGAAGCAGCTGGAGTCGTCCACTTTAATGGCCGGGCAAAGCCATGGCTCGACATAGCATTCCCACGGCTGCGGCCTCTATGGACCAAGTACATCGACTTCTCTGATAGATTCGTTAAGGGCTGTCACATAAGAGCATCTTAGAGAAGAATTCGACATTCCAAAAATCTATTATCATTCGTTTTGCACCTGTCAGAGAAGGGGAAGCGTACATGGAGAGTTCTTCATGAGGATTTTCGAGCAGAGAGACAATAGAAGCCATTTGCTGGCTTCAAATTTTCAGAACTCTCCCTTGCTTCTGAGTTATTGAATATATCTCAACTTATCCAATGTCTTTCATTTTTTAATTTCTCCCAAGGAATGATTTGTTCCTGTTGAAAGTGTGCATGCGTTGGGATATTGGAACTTCATTATAAAGATGAGATGCACACTCTCCTAAATTATGTATATCCATATAATCATCTTTCAATTGACACAAATAAACACAATCTCCTATACAAAATCATGCAATAATTTTTCATTATAGCAAGTTCAAGAATGAAGATCAACAAATATTCATTTCTCAACAGTAGCAACACTAATGCCATTTTCAACAATGGCAAGAAACAAATATTCATTTCTTGCCAGTCACATTTGAAACCAAATCTTTCAAGAACTTGGCAGATTTGGTGACTGGTGAATTGATAGCCATGAGATTATACAACAGGTTCTCGACTTGTGCGATTGACGGCCTCGATTTGAAGCTGGAAACCACTCTCAGCTCCCCTCCTTCCTCAACCAAAACACTCCATTTCTCACCACTCAAAACCCCATCTCTCACACACTTAAATACAACACCTTTCCTCTTACTCAAAATACCTCTAACCTCCAACCCCATGAAAGAATACACCACCTCAAACGATCCCAAAAACCCACTCGTCTCCTCAAAATCAGCCTCCTCATCAAAACTCCACCTAGGATTGAAGATCACCACTGGCTTCGGATTCAAACGGTCACTAACCACCTTCATAACCTCCAGCTGAGTCGCCTCCGCGGCGAAGAACACCGCCACATCAGCAGAGGTCAGATTTCTGACATCCTCTTTAAGAAGTGATGGCATGCTAATGTTCTGTACGATAATCTCTGAAGAGAGAGAAGCAAAGGCCTCAGTGGCAGCCTGCATTAGGCCATTACTAGGCCATAAAAGAAGAATCTTGATTGGTGGGCCTTTTCTTCTAATTTGCATTTCTCCGAACACTTGGAGGGCCAGCTGAGAGAGCGACGACAGTGAGTCATCAACGACCGGAATCTCGATACGGAGCCTGGGCTGCTTGATCTTCTTCATCTTTCCGGCGAGTTTGGGGTTATTGAGGGGCCTCTCTAAGGTGGAGGAGAGGGAGGTTTTGGCTTGGAGAATGGCTTCTTCTTTGGTGGCTGGTGGTTTGGGAGATGATGATAAAGAGCATTTTGGGAAGATTCTTGATCCAAGCTGAGGTTTTTCACGTGTGTGAGAAATTAGTAGGTGGCGTTGGCAAAGATTTTTGGTGAATGAAAATGATGAAGAAGACGTGGTTGTGTGTTGGAAGTTGTGGTTGAGACTTGGATTCTTGATGGTTTGGACATGGATTTGGAGTTTGGAAGCCATTTTTGGCTGTTGAAGAAAGTAAAACTGGTACGAGAAGATAAGGAAAGGAATAGGAAAGGGAAAATGTGAGCCACAAGAAATCTGTACAGATAGAATGGGAATTAATCATTAGAAATTGGTAACTTTGCTAGTTATTCGGAGCTCAGCTCGCAAATGCTCATTTGGGATTTTGCGAGTTCAGTAAATGAGCCACAAACTGTGCTCGAGAATTTTTTCAAAGCCAAGACGATGTCAATTTGAGAGGCTCGTGAATTTCGTCACAAATATGCTCGTAAGTCTCATAGACGAGCCTGTCGACAGACATTCCAGATGAGTTCACGGACATGTCAGAATCATTTAGCTTTTACCGAGCCAAAATCAAGACTTTAATGAGACAAGTTCGAGCTCGAATCCAGTGTTATCGCATAATTGACGAGTTGGACTGAAATAAAATTCGGTCTCGGTAATTACAAGTTGAGCCGAGCTCAATAGCCTGCTCGTAACATGACATATCAAGATTTCAAACATAGACAAAATTGTAATATATAGATACTTGTTTGATGATTGCAGCTAAGGCCCCAGCCAGAAAACTCAGGTTTAACCATTTGTATACACATGAAGACACTACGCGGACATAATCTATACAGATTTACAGCATCGGAAACCAGAAATAAACTTCACTATGATAAGAAAGTTTGACAAATCATAAACGGTCTAGTCCAACATTACCAAGTTAGACAGTTGAACAAAAAGTAGTAGTCAAGCACAGACCAACAATTTAACAATTAAACCACAATAAGCACGTCAATAGAGGGGTTCGAGCACCCTCTTTAGGCAACTGGTGGGCGCAGCACGTGATCCTGAGATGTGTCAACGGCTGCTGGCGGCATGAACTGCCACATGGCGACGCCGGGGTAGCTGATGATCGGCACCAACTTGTTGCCACCGGCTTGACTTTGAGCGGCGAATGCAGCTGGAATGCTAGGAGCAGCCGGTAAAAAGCCAGGTTGGGGAGCACTCATTGTCTTAAGCTGCTGCTCCAGCTTCTCCTTCTCCGCCTTTAACCTTTGCTTTTCATCACGAAGCTCATTCTTCTCGGTCTACAAACGTCATATTGAGAATTATATTACTGAGTTAGATGATTAACTTGTTTAGAAACAATGAGCAAATGAAAAAAAGGTCTTACTTTGAGCTCTTTGATCTTTTCCTGCAGATTCGAATTTGAGTCTTTCAGTTTCTGAGCTTCACTTCGTAACTGAGTTACCATTCGAACAGCATCGACCAAGATGGCAGCTTTATCAGTTTTAGGAGGCCTCCCGGGCTCGAGAAGAGCGCCTAATTCCATGAACCTAGAGAACAGGCCACCACAGTTACTGGAGGAAACAAGCCAAAGAGAAAACCAGCATGGTCAAACAAGCGTAGATCAAAATTACTTGTCATTAAGCCTGTCCCTTCGTTGTTTCTCCCTGCATGCTTTGGAGCTTGATATAGCACCTGTCTCCGTTCTAGCTCTGTGAAAAATGCAAATTGTTAGATTGTATTGTATAGTTTGGCAGGAAAAATTCATCTAGTAGTAGATAGTTGTGAAATTCACAAGTTAATTGCAACAGCTTGGCAAAAATTCAGACCAATCAATCTGTCAGTCGAAGGAAAGCTTTATACCGTTTTTTGGATCCAGTTTCCTTCTGCGAGTCAGACTCTCCAAATGATCCATCAATTTCAACACTACGAGTGCATAAAAAACAGCAGTGTAAGCCACATGTTCTTAAGAAAACAATAATGTATACAATAATACAAATATGATGGATAAACATCTACAAACACAAAGAAGTCTCCTGTGACATTACAGAATCGGGTCTACAGTATATCATGTTCAGTTAAAAACCTTTTAAACTCATACCCCATATATTTCATCCTTTCAGTAGTACTTTGTAGTTTGTATCAATTATTTCAAATTCATTTTGGCATTTGATTGGCAGAAATAAAATAAGACCAGAATTGCGTATTCGTATTAGACCTTCAGAACGTCTATAAGGACCATTCACACGCAAGTAAGCTAAGAAATTATAAGACTACATAAGATAATACAAACCAGATACCAGGGAATCAACACTATGGACCTCAAGCCATTGAAATATTACAGTATTTTGTAGAAGCAACATGTTTGGACTTGAACAAATAACTTGATTGAATTTTCTATTTACCATCAATACTAGAAGTAGATCAAAGAGAAAATGGTATACACTTACAGAGTGAGAAAGAGAGAGAGAGAGGAGAGAGTTCTCAAGTAATGCAGTTGGGTCTTCAAGTGAGAAAGAAACAAAAACGTTCAATTTCTACTGTTCGCATAGCATGAACATAAACTATGGTGAACCCATTTCCACAGTGATTTCTATGCCCTCAAAGACTCAACTTCAGCCATGCTTGAAAGACTACTCAACATTAGTAAAGAGAAAAATTGAAGTTCAAGTAGGCTAATATAATATTATAAACTCTCTTCAACTGGAAAAACCAAATGCATTAGCAAAAGATGCAAAGTAGGTCATTTATTCAAACTACTTATTAATAACATAACAAAGTTCTATAGCAATGCATGAAAGTTCTATAAATTCACCAAATCAAGAGAATGTATGTAAATCCATGATTTGGGAAACACAACAAAGTGTAGTCTAGGCACAGTAGCCAGAGCTACCCCAAAACAATAACTGAATGTTAACCACTAAACCCTCTTAAAGTAAAGCCTCCAAGATAGTTGTAAATCCGTGATGGTAAAAATTTACAAACTGATAACAGCCTCGAATAATGGGAACTTCGAGCAACTACCCTGATTTTGCAAAATTGGAAAAAGATTCTGCTATCATAACAACGAATTGAAAGTTAACAACATCCCCCAGATTTGGAAAGGTGATGATTAAAGATATCGACATATTAGAATCAGGCAGATATACTGGCACATAATCAAAGTAAGGGCATTTAGTAATTGTTATAAGAAAGATGATTAGGAGTTGTGAAGGTTTAGTGATCTTCCTCTAATACTTTCTAAACTAGTTCAACAAATAAGGTAACAACCATTACCAAACTCATCAACAGACAAAAAATTGAAATAAGAGTAAGAGACAGAAAGAAATAAGAAAAGCAAAGGAAAGAAACAAAATTAGCAATATTGTATATACCTTATCCCAACAAATTACAAATTACAGAAGCCACGAAAAGAAACTAGCAACAAAAACCATAAATTTGATATGAGAAACAAGAAAACAGCACTTAATCCCATAGAATCAGGTAAAGCACTAGGCACAGCAGCTAATTAAGAAAACACAGGAAGCAGAAGTCATCAGAAACCTCAAAAAAGCTCGAAATTTGACGATATCCAAGAGTAAGTCCATGCGAAAAGTCCCGAAAATGACAGAGAAAGGGAAGTTGAAAAGAGCACCTGGCATTCGTGGAGCCGGTGAGGGCTTGAACGGGCCAGGAAAAGCCGGAATTAGGAGCTGCGAAAGTGCCATCAGGAACAGTGATGTCCTCGAATCCGTAATCGTAGAGCCAATTGGTGTTCTCAGGCGAAACCATCTCCGATCAGATGCCGGAAAAGGGTGAGCTGTATCTCCGGCGTTAGGGCAGAAGGAAAGATCAAATTGACGAGAGTTGTTCGGATTAGGGGAAAACGGAGAATAACAGGAAATTCACGTGAGTTGAAATGGGTAGAGGGGAATCTGGAGGGGCATTTTCTTAATATTTGTCGTGAATTATTCGGATTGGATTAGATTAGAATTGTGGGTTTTCTGATGCAAATGGATTTAGGCGTAAGCTTCAACATAATGAAATTAAAAAATTAAAGGAAAAAGATTCCCCACAGAGACACGCGATTGTGTGACGCACTATTATCGGCAGCCATCAACTGGCATCGCACCTTTCTTCTAAGTCAATTAGCCCAATTTACCAATTGGGCCTATGCGTCGATGGAATCGAATCCAATTGAATCAATATCAATATTATTTTATATGTTTTCCAGATTCATAAACTAAAATTTATGTTAATATTGTTGATTGATAATACTTAATATATTCCACCAATAAAAATGTCGTCTTTCTTTTATGGGGCACCAATTTCGACCAATCCGTTAATATTGTTGATTGATAATAATTAGTATATTCCACCAATAAAAAGATCGTCTTTCTTTTATGTGGCTCCAATTTCAACCAATCCGATCATCGGTCATTGAAATTATTACCATGATCAAAATTCCCTTAATTTCTAGACCACTTTTCCAATCTAACATCCATTGGACTTAGAAATTCAGCATAATACAATCACAAAACCCTATTTTGAAGCATCGATCATATCTATGTTATAATGAAAAATGAGGTTGAGACTTTTGTAGCTCAAACTTGAGGGGATTTCGGCCGTGGTCTCAATTTCAATTACTAAGACGCGGCAATGAAATGAAGTTGACAATGCTCTTCAAGTATAAGTATATAGAAATTGTATGGGGACATACGTGTGTGACTTTTGAAGGTACTGCTCTTACCAAATTTAGATGAATGATTTTGGGTAATTATGAAATGAGTATGGGTAGTGAGACTATTATACGTGATGAATTTGGGTTGAGTTTTTCAAATTAAATGTAGATACTCGCTAGTTGAACCTGTTCGTATGTAATGTTAATATCAAAATTTTATAAATGATTAAATTATTCCCTCCGTCCCATTTAAATTGTCCCATTATTTTTTTGCATACAAATTAATAAAGTGTTTTATTAAAGATATAAAGTAACATGATATCATTTGTTTATGTTTTAATTCAATGCCTTTTGATAATGAATCAATTCAAATGGGATGAACCGAAATGGAATATGGATCAATTTGAATGGGACGGGGTTACATCCAATTCTATACCTTTTTTATATGCCAATTTATCCATTTTTTATATTCCATTGGTCCCTCATATTCACACTTTTGTCATTTCGGTCAGTCTCACAAAAGTATGCACTTTTCCTTTTTAAAAATGACACCGCACTAATTTGACCATGATTTAACCCTTTATCATTCCTGTCGGGCTGGAGGTGGGGACCCTTGGAGCGAGGGAATCGTCTTTTTACTACAAAATTACTACAAGTGTTTATTTAGTAAATTATCTTACAACATTTAATTATAATATGACATTCCACTAATATAAAAATGTTATCCTTGCCCCGATTTTTGTTGGAAAGTGTCATATGGCTTGCCAATTGTATATTACTTTAATCATCATTCACTCACAATGGAACTTATCTTGCAAAGTTGACTAACAAACTGTAGTTTAGGGACTTTATTTTATTTTGCTGGAGTTTTTAAGCAGCGAAGAGTTGTAAGCGCAAAACTGTCTAAGAACATCTTTATTTTAGTTCTGGATTCTTCTCTAGAACTAATAAAAAACTAGGGAAATAGACAGACGAACATTTTGCTTAAAATGGACAACAGCTCTTATCAATAGTGTAAATACAAAAACTCCTGCCATGATATCATTTACAATGAAGTAGAACGATGTTTTATCATTTTTCTATACATGTGTTGTACAATAAACATATAAATATATACTGAGTTCAATGTCATAATGATAAACAGCTATAGTTCTATATCAAACATATAAAATGATGTTTCTTTTCATGAAAATAGTAACTATACAATACATCGTTGGTCTAGATTAGTTTCAACTTCCTATATTTTATTTCTTTATGCTATATAATTAAGTATAGTAGGGGCATTGCCAGGCCTAGGAAGAGTTATGGAGGGGCTTAAGCTTCTGCTAAGCAATTTCTTTTTATTCCTATAAATTATAATAAAAATTTAGTGTTTTGTGTATATTGTTGTGCAAAAGCTGGCCCCTAGTACAAAA
This sequence comes from Salvia sclarea, assembly GCA_036873715.1. Lineage (NCBI taxonomy): Eukaryota > Viridiplantae > Streptophyta > Magnoliopsida > Lamiales > Lamiaceae > Salvia > Salvia sclarea. Next base: position 1,263,597 of record JAYJMF010000034.1, on the reverse strand, counting down.
ATAAATTATAGGAATTTTTTTTACGTCCACCATTGAATAGAGGTGTTTGGATTAATTCATGCTCAAAGCATAATGATAACGAGCAAAATATTTCTTCATCTCTCATTTCCCAATCAATCCAATCACCCATGGATGATTAATATTTGGATGGTTATTGCCTCATCAGTGTATTAAATAGAAAATTTTGGGAGATAAAAAAGAGAGACGTACGAATGAGTTGTAAATGCAACATAATGTAAAAAAATGTAATAAAAATGGAGAAGACTAGGACACCAACAAATGTAGACTTAACCTTTTTAGTAACTACAAGTCATATCATCAATCGACATGCAAAAATAGATGTTCGAATATTTTAGTCAAGAATTGAGTGAAGCACCCAACTTCCACGAAACAACACCACCTCCAACAAATAAAGACACCTAACAAAATCAACTTTTCTAAAAAGAAAAAGAGCATAGAGAAATAAAAAATATTAATTTTCTTTAAAAAGCTAAAAATCAGAATAGCATATATGGTCTAAAAGGTGTGGTCTTTTTTCCACCCAATTTTGAGATGTTATTTCAAGAATTGTGAGCTCCAAACCTACAAGGATATTGATGTTGGTGGGATGCTGAGCTGTCGTGTTCCCATTGGTGGATAACAATCAATGTTCCATCACAAGATTGAAAATGAGCGTCCACAAATCATTAGGAAAACGCTCACTTTGCTGTACACAACTTCAACGTGTGATGATTTATAAAGCTGAAGCCCCACAAGAGTTTTGATGACCCTTCACTTCTCCAAGAATTATTAGGCTATTCCCGGTGGAGAACTCGGGAGCGTGCTCTGGGAGTTCGGGGACTCCCCAGCTTCCCAACTCTGCAGCAAAGAGCTTGAAACTCTCATATTTTTTTTTATTATTTTTATATATAAATTCACAAAATTTTAAAAATTTGTAATTTTATTTTATAATATTAAAAACCATTACACTAGAATTAAATTAATAAAAAAAACATTACACTAGAATTAAAAAAAATACACGATAATTTAAAAAAATAAAATAAGCTCCGAAGCGTTTCCATATTTATTCGATCAAATCATCCTGGAACTTTGCATGGGCTTTGGAATCTCGTAGTTCCACTTTCCTCTTCAAATAGTCTCCAAAGGTCGGAGGGGCTCCTCGACTCGTACCCTCATCGACTGTAGAGGACGATGCTTCATCTGGACTCCAATTTATGTATGGAATCGCCCTAATCTTAAACTATCATGTTATGCAAGATAATACAAGCATACATGATGTCTGACAATGACTCTTTGAACTAAGACGCGCGGGCCTACTGATTATAGCCCAACGAGCTTTGAGAATGTCGAAGGCTCTTTTCACGTCCTTGAGTGCGGCTTCTTGTTTCGTCGCGAATAGAGCTCTCTTCGGGTCAGTCGGACACGAGAGAGTCTTCATGAAGGTTGGCCAAGATGGATAAATGATCAGTCTATTTCCTAACTTCGGTCTTTGGGTCTTCACTCTCGTCTTCGGGTGCTCGCTTTCATACCAATGAACCTACAAAACACCGAAAAC